>PVIY010005211.1:0-36821 GCA_004026745.1 Myrmecophaga tridactyla
CTTCTCAATACCCACCTGTGAAAAATAGCCCAGGTGTTCGTCAAAGCCTTCTGGGATATGACTTCTGACCTCCTCTTCACTGGACATTATCCAACTCTGAGTACCATTTTATTTAAATTAATCTTTGTTCCTTGATCATGCCCTGACGTTTCTTACCACCAGGCCTAGTCCACACAGGAAATGAATGTTCTGGAATGAATAGTCATTGCTCTCCTCTCAGCTTGCTGAACTTCTGTTTCTCATGCCAGTATACATGCTACTTTTTGCGTGAAACTCTTCCCCAAATTTTCTAGGTGATAATTCACATCATCATCCCTCTTTCATCTTCATATTGGACTTTTTTTGTTTATTCTCTTGGTGACCTGCCTCACATTACTTTTATCGGCAGCTAGCTGTCTCTACTCCTTGATTGGAAATCTCTTGCAGGTAGGAAATATGTATTTTAGTATCTACTTTGTTTAGAAATGTAGAAAGCTACCTCAGAAAGATCATCAGTAGAAAGGTTTAGGAGATATATATATATATATATAAATACACATAATATATTGATAATATGTATATGTGTGTGTGTGTATGAATGTATATATATGTATATCAGAGATACAGTTACATGGAAAATCTACTTCTATGGAACAGAGCATGTCACCATGATTCTGGAAAAATGAAGCATTGCTCTGTGTGTGCTTTCAGAGCTACATTTGTTTCAAATCATTAATTCATAAAACACAATTAGCAGAGTGCATATGGCATTCCCTTTTTGCTGATGAGAAAATGGGGAGTCAGAAATAGGTCATAGTTTGCTCAAAAGTCTAGTCAGTGGCAAAGACAGGACTTCTACCTGTATGGAATTAGGTAAAAGTTGGAGACTGGAAGAGGAAGCCATAACAAAGGGTTGGTGGGGGATACACCAGACTTGGAGAGCTGAAATCTTGCTTTCCAGTGGCAGCTCTACCACTTGGCAGCTGAGTGGTCTTGGGTAGGTCATTTGACTTTTCCAGACTTATCTTTCTTATGTATAAAGCTACAGATGAAATTACTAGGGACACCTTCACTTAAAAAGCTATTCCTTGAGAAGACACATAAATTGATTTACTGTGTCTGTGGTAGAGGCCCCATTTAGATAGGCTAAGAGGCCCCCCGAAGTTTTAAATTTTTTGAGGCTAAGCTTTGTCACCAACAGGCAGTTCTGACATGTTGGTGGTCAACATATCACCTCTTTGAAGAACCAGCATTTCTGTGATCAATAGAGGTAATCTAGTACAGGGGTAGAAAGCATATTCTATGCAGCCAGATTGCCCCAGCTGTACCCCAAACAACTTGTGTGGCTTTAGGAAATCTACTTAATTCGTCTGTGCTTGACTTTCCCAAATGGAAAGTAGTTACAACCAGGGACTTTTCCCAAATGCAAAGTGAATGTAACAATGGTATTTATCTCATAGGACCATTGAGCATTCATGAAATACTGCACGTAGATCTCCAAGAATGGTGCCCCTGAGTGAGTGGGAGCTATTTTTACTCCCAATTCCACTCCTCAGGTTTGCAGGGAGGACCAAATGAGAAAAGTTTCTAAATTTTAAAATTTGAATAGAAAATACAGATTTAGTAAAAGTAGTATTTTTGTTTTCTGTAAAACTGAAAATTTAAAAATTGCCTTTCTCTTCTAAAATCCCTCTGAGGTCTTAAACTAAAACCCCCAAAGAACTATTCACACTGTTTATAGGACATAATTTTTTCTCTCTAAGACATTTTCAAAGTTAATTTCATATTTCACTTCCTTCAAAATATCTTTTGTTGGAATCAGTTTGGAGACTGGGGCTTTTGAACACTTTATTTTAAATATCCTTTTCCCAAAGCTAGAAAAATCATTGGAGGTGAAGAAATAACTTGAAGTCACAAGTGACAAAAGCTGTTCTTAATCTATGAAGATTTTTAACTAGAAATAGAGATATCAAATACTCTCCACAGATGGCTTCACCCTATAAAATTATATGTTCAAATAATAGCTAGGTCATAAACTCAGGGGTCAGTAAGGGAAAGTACCATTTTATTTTGAAAGCAAATAGTGGTAAATGAAATGGAAAGGTGAATCATGCTATCCCATTTGCTAAATATCAAATAAGGACAGAATAGTAGTGTATTTTTAAAATACCACACCAATGTATGCATACTAACTGAATATACATGAGCAGAAAACAGCTTGGGAAATGGTTTAAGTCTGTTTCCAAGCTGGTTTATGGTCACAGTTTGGTACAAGCATCTGGTTTTTAGTCATGCCATAGAAGAAGTTGTCCTAGGAATTGTGGAAGATACAGACAGACTGAGTGTAGCAAACATAAAACATTGATTTTGAGCCAACACTCACATTTATTGACAAGCTCCTATTTGGAAGTCACTATACAAAGAGCTAACCTGATACATTTAGCTATCAGTTTTGAATATCTCAGCACCTTGGAGATATTAAAAATAGAGGGAGGAATGAACACTGCTGAAGGTGAAAAGATTTCCCTTCTCATGGAGTGAGGGTGGAGGGAAGGGATGAGTATAGAAATCTTCCTGAGTAGAGGAATTTGACTCTGACTCAGGCATTAGAAATGGGCTTTGTATTATGGCAACTATTAGAAAGGTAGCAAGAGTGAGGAGTTGAGAGAGGAGGTCATTTCAGGAGGAAACAGTAGTGACAAAGGAATGAAGACAGAGATTGTGACTCATGTCCTTTAGAAGTGGCTGGAACATGATCTGTTTGAAGGGAAACAAAAGGTAAGGAGCTAGGAAAGGTTGGACAAAGCTTCTTGAATGGCTTTTATCTGGCATAGCTCTACCTATCCTCAAATCTGTCTACCAACAGCTTCCCATCATTTGCTTTAACGCTTCCAAAAAAGGAAGACAATCTGAAGGCATTTTCCATAGATTACTAGTTTCATGTGATATCACCTTAAAAACACACATTTCTGCAGTTGAATAACCTTAGAAACATTGACTTGAGGCAGGTTAAGCACATTTCTTTCTTACAGGGCTTCTTAGAGTTTTTAATAAGCTAATATAATTTGTGCTCCTCTTAGCAGGAGATAAAGAATGCTGCATTGCCCAAACACATTTGACTGATGGACTTCTTTCTTTTAAAAAAGAATGTATTCCCAGACTAGGGTTCTGCAGACTAATTAGTGAAAGACAAGGTTAAGATATAAACTGACATTCATTTTTCTTCAACAAATAGGAATTCAGTGCTTGTGATGTGTCAGACAGTTTTCCTGGGTGTTGGAGATACCGTCCTTAACAAATAGCCATTGTCCCTACTTCCAAGTGTACTGGCATGCACATTTTAGTAGCAGGTAGCTGAGTAGTGTGAGAAGCTGGAGCACACTTTGGAGGAAGGGGGCATGTCTTCTTGATTTTTGTCTCACCGAAGCGTGATATAGTACCTGATGTGGAGCCTGATTACAGCTAATATTTAACAAATATTGATAAAAGGATTGAAGGGAGAGATGAAAAAGGAAGAAAGAGAAGAACCAAGGAAGGCAGGAAGGAAAAGAGTTGAGATGAGAAGAGCCAGTCTATGTGCATTAGTGAAATGCAGGTGGGTGGATGGCCAACATGGAAAAATTCTGATAATTTCTAAAGGGACAAGAGGAATTCTGTCTGGGAAAACTGACAGTGACAGTTAAAATGAAATATCCTAGTTCGCAAGACTTCTTCAAGTTGGTTCCATTATAGATAGACATCTAAACCACAGAATGAACTAGCCTAGAAAGTCACTGCTAGACGAAATCATGGAGTATAAACTTCTTCCCTAAATCTCTCTATATGACCTTGTATACTCTTTTATGTGTTGTTTTTAGCAGTCAACAAGGTCAAGTTAATCCATTCTGCAGCTCATTTTGCTTTGATTTCTAAGCAGTTCTGAGCTTAACTTAATACTCAATTGCAGTAACTGTTACCTATCAGGTTTCATTTATATCCACATTTCTCCTTTTCAAGCATCCAGTACAATTGCTGTGAGTCAAGGACTATCTTAGAGTCTGTGAGAGCTATATACTATGTCTCAAAGAGCTCTCATCACTAATGGAAGATACAGTTATTCCTCATTTACTTATCCATTTGTTCAATTATTCCTCATTTACTTGTCCATTTGTTCATGAAGTTACCAAATACCTATTATGTGTAAGAACCCTAGGAGCACTATGGAGGATAAAGATTTTTAAAAGACTTTCTGTTTTCCTCCTTTTAATCATTTATTTAATGCTAATCTATTGAAAATAAATTATATGCTTATGTAAATTATTTCAAGAACCTGTTGTGATAAATACTAAAACAGACTTATCATTTTTATGCAGGTCCTCTACAATGTTTGTGCTAAGTCTAGATTCATGACATCCCAATCATGACAAGGCAGTAAGTAATCTAAGCAATTTGAATGCAAATTGTTAAAAAAGAGTCCCAAAATCCTAAAAAAAAATATGGGAGTTGCCCATTGTCACATATTCAGCAATTCCCCCAGCCAGATCTCTTAAATCACATTGGACTTGGGGCAATTACCCATGGATATTTCCACCATTGCAAAAATTAACTCTAACTTCAATCATTCTTTTTGGAGGACGCTTACCAAGTGCCAAGCCCTGGGCTCAGGAATGGGATGTTTAGCTTGTTTCTGAGTTTCCTCACTGAGGGACTCTAGTTGAGAGCCCAGTGCCAATCACTATTGTAAACACATTATCTAAGTGCTCAGCATGGGGAGCCCATGTTCCAATTTTCTGATTGAGAAACCACCGTGACAAACCTCTATGCAGAGCCATAAGGAAATAACTGCTAGTCAGCTTCACATTTCTTTGTTGAGCTTGATGCCCACACAATAGGAGGATTATACAAGAAAGGGAAGATAAATTGACATTTATTGCAAACATGTTCTTTTCACAATGGAGCAGCCTATATGAGGGAAGAAACACATTAAGTGTTTCACGGAAGCCAGCAAAGAAGATTTAAGGTGTGGATTTGACATTCTCTGATACTTTCAGATCCTCACTGTTAACCAACATTGTCTGTCAACAGCATTTTCTGAGTGCCCACAATGCACAGAGGCTTGCATTTGGCACAGATAATGGAAAAAGTAAAAGAGAGTCAGGGATACTTCCAAACATAACTCCAGAGTTTACCATTCATATAGATGGAAGTATAAATGACAGCCTCTGGTGTTGTGTAGTACCCAATCTTTACAATCATATGAAGAGGGAATAAGAGACATTTCCCACTTCCACGTTTTTATACATTGACATAGGGAATTGATAATGTAAAAATATAAGGCCATGTGCAAAGCGAACATTGGTGAGAGAAAGTAGTGAAGTGTATAAATGAGGATTAGAGGAAAAGACAATGAACTCGCATTTGTCCGGCTCAGAATTGAATTGAGTCTATAGAGCAATATTAGGAATCAGTGAGGCTGGCTGATGGAGAAACAGAGCTGCCTAGAAGGTGAAATAGAAATTCAAACTTGGATTTAAAATGTGTTGATAGCTGGAAAGCACAAGATAGGGTGCTTTACTTCTGTGAGAGAAATAAAGCATAGAATTAGGATAGAAGTGGAAGGGGCTTAGGAACAGATTTGGCAAACCCCTTTCAGGGAAAAGGATTAGGAACAAGAGAACCTAGAAAAGAAGCTGGAAGTTTATACATTCATTCCTTCCAGAAAATACCACCTAGTACTGCTGGATGATTCGCTGTGGCTTTTACAGACCACAAGGACGCTGTACACTTGAGAATCTTCTTTTGGTAAAGTTTGGTTTGCCATATTAGGGCATATATTGTCATATTTGACAGATTCTGACCCTTTGTTTCTCAAGATATGCCTAGAGTGCATTCATCAATTCCACCAAGGATATTTCCTGGTGGTGAAGGACCATGAATCCCACAAAGTCTTAGGAATCCTTAAAAAAAGACATTGGTTATTTGGGTAGTAAAGGAGTCTAAATTGCCCATTGTTTCATATAAAAGGGGAGCTCAGACTCAATAAACATCCTGTGAAATACAATAAAAAGGCAGAAAATACAAAAACCTATCACATATGACTTTCTTCTTCCATTCAATAGGTGTTTAATCTAGTCCTGACTGTGATAGTGAATATGCTAAGTTCTGGGGTAAAATGGGAAACAAAGCAGGTACAATCCCCACCTCATGGATTTATATTCCAATGGGATAAACATGCAAAAAATGAAAGTAAAGACAAATATGTGTACTCATAAAATGTATGTTAAATACTATGAACAAGGACTTAAACAAGAGAATAACTGGGAGTGCTGTTAGATAGGAGTGTGAGAGAAGACTATTCCAAGGAGGTAATAATTTAGCTAAGGTCTAGAATATTAAAAAATAAATTTTTATGAAGAGGCTGAAGAATGAGCATTTCAAGCAAAGAAAATGGCATATGTAAAGGCACTCAGGTAGGAAAAAAGCCGGACATGGTTAAAGGCCTGGAGGCATGAAAAGAGTGGAGAGAATTAAAGTAGTTAAAGAATTTAGGGACCAGATATTGCCTTGTGTGGAGAATAGATTAAAGATAGGTAAGAATAGAACTGGAAATCACCACTGGAGAACTATTATAGCAATCCATTAACTGTTGGACTAGGAATGGCAATAGGTGAGAGAGAAAGGATGGATTCAATAACATGTGTGGAAATAGAATTCACAGAATTTGTGTACTGATTGGTGCATAGACAGAAAGGCAGGAAAGAATAAGAGATTGCTCTGACAGTTTTGCTTGAGGAACAAGGTGTATGTTGGAGTCTTTGGGTAGATGAAGAAGATACTGGGGTTGTAGCAAGTTTTGGAAGCAATATCTACAGTTTTATTTTAAATGTGCTGAGGTTGAGATATCTGTGAATTATATAGTCAAAGATAAGAATGGCAAAATTTGAGAGTGAAAAATAATACTTCCTCCCTTGGTAAGAAAATTGATAGGACTCTCAACAAGGTGAGCAAAAAATGGGATTAGGTCACTTGTCATCTCAAGTCCTTCAGAGCCCTCACATTACCTCCGGGATAAAGATCCTGGAATACAAGGCTTCTATGGTGTCCCCTACCAATACCCTTATTTATCCCATGCTCCAACACTATGGATGGCTCCTTTTTTTTCATAAGGCACTCCTATTTTTTTTTTCTTTCAGGAACATACCTTCTAAATAGAGTGATATTCGATAGCACCTTCCAACATGAAAAAGTTGCAATGGGCATAGCCCAAATACCCCTACAGACAGGGAGAAAGATCAGAGAAGAAGGTGGAGGTATAATGAAGAAGACAGGATTCAACAAATGAGTATGACTGCTGAATGATTATACTGTTATTTCTTTTAGTCTCCAGTGTCTTGGAGCAGCTAGAAGGAAAAACCTAAAATTAAGGAATTTTAATCCATACCAAACTCTTAAATCTGTTCTATAGCTAATTGTGGTGTGATTTGAAATTTATTGCTTTTTTATATATATATATGTTATATCTCACAATAAAAACTAAAATAGAGTGATTTATGAGAAAGAAAGGAAGTTTTGTTTTATTTTGATTCATGAATCATTGTGTTATATATCAGAACTGTTGTATTAAGAATGATTTTGAAAAGTGAACAATGAATACTCTCAAAGCCCCCCAGTTGTTTATTTTTCTGCTGTCAGTTGCCAAGGTTACTACACTAATTAGTTAGGGAAAGGTGAAGAATTGGCTACCAGATAAGCAAGTTGCCAGATGAAAATAAATTCCAAGGATGTTAAATGCCTGAACCTTTTCAAAGAGCCAGGAGTGGGGTTATTAATTGTGAAATATACAAACTGTTGGTCACTAAGGTGATAACACCTAAAACCGATTTGCTATGTCCCCTATAATATTCAAGGTAGGTACTTGGTACTTTAGAGCAAGAAATGACAAGGGGCAGGCTGCCGTGGCTCAGCAGGCAGAGCTCCAGCCTGCCATACTGGAGGTCTGGAGTTCGATTCCTGGTGCCTCCTGCCCATATGCAAAAAAAAAAGAAAAGAAATGGTAAGGAAGGCACAATTCTTTTCTCAGAGAATTTGTGGCATAGAGGAGAGGCACATATATAGAACAATATTATACAAGATTAGACATTGTCTGTCTCCAAAATAGGGACATATAAATTGCTGTTAGAAATAAGATGGTGGAAAGAGGACCTCCTACTGAGAATAATCTGGAAGAGCTTCATGGAGGAGGTTTCTTTGAATTAGGACTTAAAGGATAGATGCAATTTAGACAACAGAGAAAGAGAAGGACATTCCAGAAGTGAAGTAGGTGGATCAAAGTGTGTTTGCCAAACTAGATCTTGGTTCAGTATGGGTGGAAAGTAAAATCAGAAGTAGAAGGTGAGAATGGAACAAGAGGTTGGGTCAAAAATTTGAAGAAAATTGTTGGTTGCTTCTTCAGTATTTAATCCACCAATCTCCATAATTCTCAGCCTTGAAGATTTTATGGTATTAGCCATTCCCCCACCCCCACCATTCAGGTCTATGGAGGGGGACTACATTAAGCCTATCAACGTATCCTATTCCCATATTCAAAGCGATTGGTTCAGGGATGTTAACTGGTAGGAGTAAAAAGTTTCTTTCTATTAGTTTTGGTAAAGAAAACCTCTTTATGTTCAATGGGCACTATAAAACGATACTCTTTTACCCTACTGGTTGTGATCAAGGGAACCTGAAGCTTTGGGAGCCTCTGGTAGCCATCTTGATATCTGAGGAAAAGCAAATAAGAAATAAGTAAAGGCAGAATTGAGAAAGCAATGTTGAGAAAATGGAGAGAAAACCTGTGACCCAACATTTTGTTTTGAGCAAGTGGATTAAGTCACACATGGATTTTTAAGTCACCTGAGCCAAAAAATCCTCTTTATGCTTTAAGCCAGTTTGACTTGAGTTTACTAATACTTGCCACTCAAAGCATCTTGATACAAAATCCTTGAAAGACACATTAAGCCTTTGGGTGGCAATAGCAATTTACTACTATTTGTGGCACCATGAGTGCTGTAATCTGGAAAATAACCTTAATGGTAGTGAACCATGTGGAACACCATTAAATCAGAACAGTCTAAAGCAGAGGCCATGAGAGCCAGTAAGTCTTTTAAGTTGAGATTAGCCTTATTTTACTCTTGTCCCTTACCTAGCCATTTGACTTCAATCTGTCTCCCAGAAGAGGAAAGGAAGTAATTCTATTTAAGTCTTTCCTTTAGAAGAGCTACTCCCCTGGACTTGGAGCCTGACACCATTTTTCTCCCTTGCACTGACGCCATAGATCTATTCATTTCTCTTTGGGTCTTTAATGTAAACCAGATAAGCCGCAAATTTATAATAACTTTAGTCAATTTCAATTCTAAGGCAATCTGAATCTTTGGGGCTAATGTTTCAAATACAAGATACTGTGATTTCAACGATAGTGAAACTTTGGGGAATTGCTTTCCCAAATTTCCCTTCCAATGTTTAGATTATGGCACGCAGTCCAGAGGTATATTATAAGTGATTCTCTTGAATTTTGTCAGAAAGTCCTCATAAATCACATTCAAGAAAACATGTTTAACCTCCACATACATATATATGAAACTTAAGAACTCAGACAAGTGGAATGAATTCCAAACTGTCAGTTTATGGCAGTAACTTTCCTTTTCAATTTAGGGATTGAAATTTGGGATGAGTAGGCTGTAATGGAAATAGCATGTGGTTGGAGAAATCAGAGGATCTGCCTGACTTCTGGAATACTTTATATTAAATGATGCCTTATTTTAGAGTCCTAAAAAGTCTGGATTATGGTCCCAGGTATTTGTGGGATTCCAATAGATCCCAGCTGCTACACTTTATGCTTTCCATCTGTGAAATGGGTTTAGTCTTCTCATTTTGTTATGAGTATAAAAGGGAAATTTTTCATGAATTTATAATAATTTTTACAATTTACCACATTCCTTCTATATGTCAGGTGCTGTCTTATAGACATTGATATCTATCGTTCATTTCACTCTTAATGTGTACCAGGTACTAAGTATTGATATGCTTTAATAATTAATTAGCACATTTAATATTTGCAACATTCTAATTAAATAGGTATTAGTACTTTTATCATATTCTAGAAGAAGAAAACGAGGGACAAAAATGTGAAGTATTTGCTCAAGGTCACATGTGTAAATTATAGCAGAGCAGAAGATCAGAGAAGCAGTTGTATTCCCCTTGTACGTCCTATCACTTTTACTCTTCACAACAGCACTGTGAATACCATTTTTCAGATGAGAAAACTAAGGCTTACAGAGTATATATAACTTACTTGAGGTCATTCAACAAACTAGTAAAAAAGCTTTAAAATTTAACTCCAGTATTCTTTCTACCTTTTAACTCCTATGGTATTTTCCTCATGCACATGTTTCTCCATTTCAAAGCTTTACATTCTATGCATTCTGCAAATTACATTTTCCCCACTGTACTTTCTGAGCTAGATTTGAATAACATACAAGGGAAACCAAATATCAGACAAATCACAGAGCACTTGGTATACCACAAAACTGTTACCTTTAAGGAAAATATTGAAAGAACTTCACAATAATTTGAGCACTTACTATATTAACCCAATTTTTAATCAGTTTAAATGTATAACCTTTAATTTCATTTTGAAATTCACTATGGTTTTTAATTTTTTAATCTGATGACCAGATTAACGTTTTAAAGTCATTAACACATTATCATGTTCCCCTAAGTCAGAGCACACTTACTAATTCCAAACCCTGACTTATAATCAGGATGAGGGCATATGAGTTCTCAGTTTACTATTGGTAAGTTTCACAGTAATATGTCTGTCAAGTTTGATACAGTCTCCTGTAATCCTTTTTCTCTAAGACAGAAAGCATAGAATAATAGTGAGGATGTCTAGCTCTTGTCTCAATGGCTATCATCTGGACCAACTTTCACAGCCTAAATCCCAAAAAAGTTGTTCAATGGGCAAAGTGTAATCAAGAAGGCTTCATGAAAACACAGGTGTAAATTTTCGTGACTTTGGATTAGGCAATAACTTCATATAGATGACATCAAAAATGTAAGCTGCACAAGTTAAATTGGAATTCATCAAAATAAAATAAAAACATTTGTGTTTCAAAGGACACCATGAAGAAAGTAAAAAGAAAAACCATAGATTGGAAGAAGATTTTTGCAAATCATATATTTGCTAAGAACTTGTGTCTAGAATAAATGTAGAGCTATTAGAACACATAATATAAATAAAAATAACCCAATTAAAAATGGACAAATATTTTAATAGACATTTCTGTATAGAAGAAATACAAATGGATAAAAAGCACATGTAAATTTGCTCAGCATCATTAGTCATTAGGGAAATGTAAATCATCAAAATCACAATGAAGCAGTACTTCATACTCACTAGGATTGCTATAATAGCTATTATTAAATAGGTTTTTTAAATAAAATGGATAATAAAAAAAAAGAAGGCTTCATGAGTTGACTACCTGAATAGATTTTGTTACTGTAATGAAGCCATCAAAAATGAAAAAATATATAAATTGGCCAGGTTATAAGGACAATCTTTAGAAAGTGATTGGATGCAGAATCATCAGAATTAAAAGGAATGCTATTAAGAAATTCCTCTTGTTAGCATTAGATGCTAACATTGGCTCACATGTGATTTGCAGCTTGCAAATATCTTTAAAATCTTTCATCTCATTTAATTCATACAACGACCCTGGGAGGCAGATATTCTTTTTTGAAATATTCCAAAAGCAAGTATCAGAGACATGACAGAATTCCTCAAGAGTATATAGATAGCAAGTAGTGGATATAGTGTTAGAATCCAATTCTGATTCCACAATCCAGGTACAATTCATCACAGCAACTGACATGAATATCATCAGGATATTGAGGGTTAAAATCCCACGGGCTTTCATTCTGCCAGTTTTGGTCCTGGAATCTACTGGGCCCCCACTGAGTGGCTTTTGGTTTTTCTTCATTTTTGTCCTTTTCTTTATTTTTATGGTTTTCTTGGCCACATTCTTGGGAAATGACTCCAATTAAAACTTTGTGGGGCCAGGGCTGGTTAATGCATCACTGACCACAGATTCTCAAGGATGTGGCCAAACTCCAGTTGCTCGATTGTTTGCCATCCACCCCCCATCCTGCCTGGCATCCCTCAGGACCTTGTATTGCCAGGGCTCGGGGCCGTGTCTTTGTCATTAGCCTTGGCCTCCATCTCTAAGGTTGGACTCTCAGCTCATGGCCTCATCTGGGGCCTCTTCTGTGTGCCATTTTCATATAAACCCTTTAAAGGTATAAAGCTATTTTCACTTTCTTCATATACCCCAATTTTCCCTCCATGTCTTCCCTAGATACAGGGCTTAGCTGTCAGAGCTTGATCTTCTTCTGCCTTGAGTCTAGAGTACTCCAAATGGCACTGGCTTTGATTGAGTACTTTCACTCTCTTTGGGGACTTGTGGCCTGAATTTTGCTTCTGTGGGTCCCTCAGCCACAAAAAAAGTGCCTACTCGACCCATTGACTCAATTTGATTCTAGAAAAAAATTATCACACACTAGCTATCCACTGTTGTATGTGATCATTTGTATGGGATAGAGTGAGGTTTCATAGCTGGCTCTAGTCTTCAAAAGCTCAATTACATCAATTTCCCTCTCTGTAACATAACTATCTAGAGAAAAACAGGATTGAGTTAAGAACATTATGATGCCAAAGCCATCATTCTTTTCATCACCTTATGCTGGCATTTAAGCTGGGATTTATAATATGATGATACAAAGACTTCAGTTGCTTCTCAATATCCATTCTACCAAAGTTCTCTTTAGTGAAGTCAGAAAGTATAGAATAACATTTAGGAGTTCTAGTTGGTCCAAAATTCTGCAAACTGAACCAGTTTTTATAACCTCATTCCCAGTAAAGTTGAGCCATAACTTTCATCTGAGTACATTCCTACCCAGCTAAAATATTATACTTAATATATTCTTGTGCAACTAGGCAGCAACACGTGACAGAGTTCTAGTTAGACAGATGTGAGCTGAAGGAGTGTTAATGGTGAAGCTATAAAGCAGGAAGAGGAGAGATAGTGAAGCTATATGCCCTTCCTCCCTTCTTTTTCTTTTCTGATACTTGAGGCCAGGTTTTGATGGGTGTTATTGTAGCAACCATTTTGGTCCATGAAAATGAGGTATACTCCAAGGGGATGGTGGAGTGGGGAGGTGAAAGGAACCAGTGTCACTGATAAACATAGAGTCACCATACAAGATCAGACCTCCTATCCTGTATTAGTTTCCCAGAGCTGCCATAACAAATTATCACAGATTGAGTGGTTTACCACAAAAGACATGTATTCATTTATTATTCTGGAGGATAGGAGTCCAAAATCAAGGTTTTGTGAGGGCCATGTTCCCTGAGACAACTCTAGGGGAGGATCATCCTTTGTCTTGTCCAGCTTCTAGTAGCCCCAGGTGTACCTTGGCTTGCGGTAGCATAACTTCAATCTCTGTCTCCATTTATACATGACTGTCTTCTCTCTGTGCTTCTACATGTGTCTCTTCTCTCTTTTTTTGTAAGGACTCTAGTGTGGTGGATTAGGGTCCACCCTATTTCAATATGATCTCATCTTAGTTTCATTACATCTTCAAAGATTCTATTTACAAATAAGGTCACATTCACAAGTACTGGAGATTATGACTTCAACATATCTTTTGGGGGGAGGGCACAATTCAATCATAACATGCTTATAAACTATTTTAAAATGGAGTACTAATTTTCTATTTTATCTTAAGGTACTGTTATTTATTTCCCTTATGTATAATCAAAACCAGTCCAAATGAATACAAATAGTTACTTCTTCAAAAGGGATGAGAGATTGATGAAAGAAAGATTGATGTTGGAAAAGTAAAGGAAATTGGTGTGAATATGGGAGAATCTAATGTTTTGACTAAGAGAAAGTTTTTTCACAAGTGGAGGTTCTTATGTTAGTTACTATCTCTTCACACAAACAGCTCATGTATATAATGATCTCTTAGTCCATACAGCCCTATGTGAAAGAACAAAGTCTATGATCAAATCCCTAGAATCTCCACTTACTAGCTGTTTGACTTCGGATGAGTCCATTTATCGCTCAAAGCTTTTTTTTTCTACATAAGAAAATATTGTGAGGTATCAGGTATCACTAAATTATTGTATGCAAAGTGTTTATCATCATGCCTGGAACAGAGAAGGTATCCAAGAAGTAGGGTTTGATACATTCCCTTTAATTCCTGGAACTTCACTACTGGCTAGTCTTAAAGAAGCTAAATGTATCTTGTTGAGAAAACCTGTCCTCCATGCTCTCACTCTGCTGCTTTTCCTTCTTGACACCAAGAAATATAAGTTTCAAAGATTTCATGAAGATTCCATTAGTATTAAATGGAGTGTACATGATCCAGGAGAATTGAGACTCTGTCAGTGGAAAACTCTAAGTGAAAAGGTTTCTGTCGATAGAGCTATTGCTTTAGAGACCATGTCAGTAAAAGCTTTTGTCTTAGGGGTTTGTAAATATTTATATTTTCAATCTACTATGAGAAGAACAACAGCCACTTCACATGAATGGATTACGTTAAATGTACCCAAAGTCTGTAATTCAAGCTGTCAAACATGAGGAAATACCAGACTTAAGGCTGCCATTCCAATCTGCTCAGAATAAATACGGACTTCGGGCAGAGCTCTTTAACACAATGGCTTACAGACATATGGAAGACGTTACTAGGGAAGATGACTGAAGAGAAGGAAAAACATGCTAAATGAATTCAAGAAATACCTAGTATTTCTTCCAAAGTGGGGAGGGATTGTGCTTCAGGGAGAAGATTGTTGGCTTAAAAGCAGGGAAATGGGATTAACATTAAACCAAGAGTGAGGGGTGGCACGTGGAAGCTTTCCTGTTCCTAAGACATTTATCTGTCTTGCATTTATTGTTTTGGGGGTCTGGTGAGATGAAAACAATAACAGGAACAAAAATTTGATCTGAACAGGCTGGGTGAAGTGTAAGGGATTTATTTACTGCGGAGGTTTGACACTAAGAGTGTGGTGGAGTTACCTCACCCGTAGGACACAGGTGGAGGCTGGGTTTATTGAACTGAAAAATCACATTTTTAGGGAGACATTTCACTCGTGGGTCATATAAACTTGATTCAGTTTTACCAGTATGTACAGGATACCTACTTTATGCCAGGCAGGGGCAATGAGGCCTGAGCAACAATATGATATAGTAGAAACAGCTTTAGCTTCTAGTCTTTATGCTAAGGATGACATGCTTTGCATACTGAGACAAATCACTGTCCCTTTCTGAGCATTAGCTCAAAAATGTCATTTTTTTAAAAACAAATGAACATTAAATTGGTTTATATGGCTATGTTATGGGGCTGAGCAGACTTGATCATGTTTTCTGTTTCACACTGTAGATCTTTGGATTCTGGACTTCGGTAGTGTTTCCAGTGTGATAGTATGTATTGCTGCTCACCCATACTTGTGTCCCTTCCTGTGATGTGCCTACCTTTGAAAGTATATAGTACCCTACATTTAAACTCAGGTATAGTCAGGTGAATTGTTAGCCCATAGAATACAAACAGAAGTGACATATATCTTAGCAGAGATGTTAAGTGTGTGGTTCACCTTTCTTTCCCTCTGCCTTGATAACTAGTAATTGTCTAGAAGGAGACTAATCTATCAGCCTGGGTTCTGGGGAGAAATTACATGAATCTGTGCCACTGCTGCTATATGATGAACATTTAGCATGAGTGAGAAATGAGCACTTATTGCTTTAAGTCACTGAGATTTGGGGGTCTTTTCTTGCTGCACCATAACCTACTTATGGGGACTGACTCAAAGGATAGGAGAAAAGTTTAATCTGAAAAGTGCATATTCTTATCCTAAGCTGCTGTATCGCTCTCTGTCCATGGCACAGAGGGAAGAGTAAATCCCTAGTGTTTAAGGTATTTCAATGTATTAACTCCAAACAGTTAAGAATTGTAGGCCAAAAATATATTCAGTAGCTGGCTCTTCCTCTAATGGAAGGAGAAAGTAAGGGTAGGATAAGGGACAAAGAGTGTTACTTTAGCAGAGTCTTTTACAAATGGAGATACGATGACTATTGCCCTTAACATCTGGGACTCCTTTACCAAATATCTCTCTTACTGCTTTGAAGGATGAACTGAAGTGAATATGAATGAGTCACATTGATCAAGTAGAAAGAAGTGTAATAAAGAGGTCAAGTGGGTGAGGAGGGTGGTCTTAATTAAGAATAGAATAAAAATGAAGAGCGCAATAGAAACGAAGAGTACAAATATGAGAAACTTTTAAGTGCTGAATTAGCAGTGACAGTTTGTATGTGTAGAGGAAATACAGTCAGAGATAAGAAGGTGAGACAGTGGTTGTGTCATTCATAGAGACAAAACTTGCAGAAGGGAAACCAGTTACAATGTTGAGTAAGGTGTGCTGATCTGAAGGGATGTATGGACCCTAGAAAAGCCCTGTTTTAACCAAAACTGCATTTCGTAAAGGCAGAATAGTCCCTATTCAACACTATATGTTTGAATCTGTAATTATATCATCTCTCTGGAGATGTAACCCAATCAAGAGTGGTTGTTAAGATAGATTAGGGGAGATGTGTCTCTACCCATTTGAGTGGGTCTTGATTAGTTTCTGAAGTCCTATTAAAGAGGACACATTTTGGAGAAAGAGAGATTCAGAGAGAGCAGAGTAGAATGACATAGCCACAAGAATCAGAGTCCACCAGCCAGTGACCTTTGGAGATTGAAAAGGAAAATGCGTCCCAGGGAGCATCCCTGACCATGTTCGCCATGTGCCTTTTCAGATGGGAGAGGAACCCTGACTGTGTTCACCATGTGCCCTTCCACTTGAGAGAGAAACCCTGAACTTCATCAGCCTTCTTGAACCAAGGTATCTTCCCATGGATGCCTTAGATTGGACATTTCTATAGACTTGTTTTAACTGGGACATTTTCTCAGCCTTAGAACTGTAAACTAGCAACTTATTAAATTCCCCTTTTTAAAAGCCATTCCATTTCTGGTATATTACATTCCGGCAGCTAGCAAACTAGGACATAAAGCATTCACTTTTGGGCTTTCTCTTGTGCTTCTGAACAGATTGTTAGTGAACACATGGTTCTGCCCTTTGGGACCATGTTCAGACACAGACTACTGGGCAGGATGCATCATTCAACTGGCCAGTCGTGGCCCTTCTAATAAATTTATGTGCAATTTACTGGAAGACTGGTTATGGTTCGTGGGAGGTATTCACAGTCAAGTTAAAGAAAAAAGTTTTGACCACAGAATTGTGCCCCCTGAGACTCAAGATATCTGGGCTGCAGGCCACGAGGATGGGTTGTGGAATTGGGTAGCTCTGGGTTCAAATTTTAGCTTTACACCTTTCTAGATGTTTGGTTTGGAGGAAATTACATAAAATGTGAAATCTCAGTTTTTTCACCCATAAAATGGGGTATAAAAATATGTACTTCAAAGGATTTTTGTGTAACTTCAAGTATTTAATCAATGTAAGTTGATCAAAACATAGTAATGCTATTTCCTTTTCCTTTCCCACACACCACTTTAATGATGTGGAATGAGATTCTTTCTAAAAGACACCATTAAATGATATATTTGTTATTGGTCAACTCACCCATTCATTTTGGGAATCCAAAAAAATTCTCTTTCATGATAAATCAAAGGAGTTTTGCCATCAAAGAAAAAGAAAGTGACCAAACATTTTTGGTTTACTCCCCATTGAAAATAGCTTGAGCTAAAAAGTTCTATTGCCTGGTGGAGATATGACCGGATGGTTATGCATATGTGTATGGGAGGATGGCAGTCGTCATTATTTCCACTTATTAGATTTTCTGCTGTGGGGGGAAAATATGGAGTGCTTTGAGGACAGTCGAAAGAACACTGGCCATAGGTCAAAGTTGCCATGAGGCATGACTCAGTTCAAGGCACTGCAGCTAACAGCCTCACAATGGCTCCTCCACAGACAGTGAATGTTCCCTTATTGGATATGTGCAAACTAAGACTGGAGTGATACTGGTTAATTTAGCAAGGAGCATTTTCACAAACGGTGGGAGCTTGGACTAGATGCAATTCAATGAAGCAAACATGTAACGTGGGTCTAGCACATGTAAAGCCCCAGCTGTAAACTGGGAGAGGAACAGTACCTCTGTTCTTAAGCATTCATAGTCAACTCTAAGTTCTATGATTCTACGATTGACTTAGGCACACAACATCCCCCAAGTGTTAGTTAATTCGATCAACGTTATAAATTATCAAGTTGGTATAGTATTTACTCTGTTCCCGTTACAAGAATTATTCAGTCTGGGTTTGTTTCCAAAACAAAGTGGCCATGCAAACTTGAATGGTCAGTAAGATTTAAATGGGTCCAGTAAGATTTTAGTAGAGGTGAATCCTCAAGATTAAGCAGGAAATTAAAGAACAGAAAAGCAAATTAATGAATTATGTGGAAGCATACCTGACTAAAAAGTGGGAAGGAACATTAAAAAGAAGCTAGAGTTTGTAAAGTGGTTCCTAGGCTTAACTTGACCCATAACTAGCAGTATGGTTTATCTGATTCGTTTATCTTCTCTGAGCCTCAATATCCCTAGCTGTACTACAAATATTCAACTTGGCCTTCTACAGATTCACTTCTGGCAGCAACATGCCAAAATAATCCTAAATCACCAAATGACTGACTCTTCATTTTTCTTTTCACATTCTATCTTAAGATTATCAGGTTCACATGCCATTAAACCAACCATATGAGGAAATAAGAGTGAGAAAGTCATAAGACAGACTTTCCCCTGGAAGAATTCACCATTTTGTGGATGACACACCTGATGATTAATGTATGACTACAAGGCAAGATATAAAGTCTTCTACATATTACACATTGTGAGAATGAAAATAATTGCGTAAACAGTTTTACTTTGAAATGTTGAAAAAGGCTTCTTTGGTGGTATAATATTAAAGTTCTACACACCAGAATCGTGTGGAAAATCAAGGTAACTCTCTTAATAATATTGATTCTTACATGTGCCTTAACTAGAATGTTTTATATAGCAATGCCTAAGCCAGAAAAATGAGAGCCAACAAACAATAGTGAGAAAAAAAGTATTGAGCACCAAATCAGACCATATATTGTGCTAAGCAATTTATTTATATGAACCCAGTTAGTTCTCTTCCTTACAACTCTGCAGTAGATTATGCCATTTTACAGATGAGGAAACAGAGGCACAGTCTTTAAATTTTAGTTTAAATTACAACTCAGTAGCTAACTGTAAGGCTGTGTAGAGATGGAAGGATTCTGAAACCACATCTGATAGCAATGGAAAAATGGCATTCTTGATCAGCAATTCATACAACAAATATTATTAAGCTCCTCATATATGTCAGGCATTATTGTAGATGATTTGGATACATTGGTGAACAAAAACAGGCATGATTCCTGTCCTGTCACTGACATTCTAGCACAAGACACAACAAGCAGAAAATAAATGGACTATTTAGCTTGTTAGACATTGGAAAGAGCTATGTGAAAGTAAGACAAATTCAAGAAGGGTAACTGGTCATGGAGCTGGCAGAGGTGTTACAGGTTGGTCATAATGGGCCTTGTAGGAAAGTGTCATTTAAATAAAGACTTCAGGAATATGCAAAGATTAGAAATGGCATGGATATGGAAAATAGAAATGTTGGCATGGCAGAAAAAAATAGCAAAATGGAACAACAATATCAATCTCTACATTTTGAGCTTCTGTTTCTCTACAGCTTAAATAATAGAATTACAACTGAGTAAACCAACAAAAGTGACTTTAAATCTTACTGGACCCACTTTAAGCTTAACACAGATTTAAATTTCAAGTTGTATGTATTAAAAAAAAAGACATTCCCTCTAGGCACTCCAGTTATCTCATCTATATAGTAGACATCAAAATATCAAATTTATATAGTTCTTGTGATGATTGGATGAAATAATTATTGCAAAAGATGACTGTAAAGACCTTGACACAGAGTTGGAGTTCTATAAATGTTTCCTTTGACCTCTCTCAAAATCTTCTTTGGCATAAAAAGTGAAAGAAATAGTGAATAACACATGTATCATCCAAATGTTTCTGAAAGCTGCAACTCACCATTTCACCTATTTAATTATTCTCAGGCATATGGTCAAGTTTTTACTCAAATACTGGCATATCTTTGATGCACTTATATTTCAGATTGCCATAAATTGTGTATCCCTTTCTCTCTTTGTATTAGTTAGGGTTCTCTAGAGAAACAGAATCAACTGGAAATATTTGTAAGTATAAATATATACAAGTGTTTCACATAACTGTGGGAACAAAGTCCAAAATCTGTAGGACAGGCTGTGAAGCTGACAATTCCAATGGAGGGTCTGGATGAACTCCACAGGAGAGGCTCACCAGCTGAAACAGGAAGAGAATCTGTCTTTTCTGAATCCTCCTTAAAAGGCTTCCAGTGATTAGAATTAGCATCACTCATTGCAGAAGACACACCCCTTGACTGATTACAAATGGAATCAGCTGTGGATATAGCCAACGTGATCATGACTTAATTCTATGGAATGTTCTCATAGCAAAAGACAGGGCAGCACTTGCCCAACCAGACAAACAGATACCACCACCTGGCCAAGTTGACACATGAACCTGACCATGACACTACTGGTCTAAGGAATAAAGTTACATGAAAATGGATCTCATAAACACTTTCCATCTCTCCTTGTGGTTGTCTATTCTTTGATTTAAAGAATACATCTTCTGTCACTGAAGTATAGTGCTTTTGTTTTCATTTTGTTTTTGTTTTTGTTTTTTTGACCAGTGGAAGAAAGGTTTATTTGATCTGGAACTGAAATTTTTTGTAGTGCATAATGTAATTGAACCTATCTATATAGCTCATTTGAACAATTGAAACAAAGGAAGCACAGAATAAGAAAGAGGTCCTTTAATCCTACATAGACTACTGTAGTGCCTGGAAATATCCTAGAGTATATTAAGCAGATAATCAAAAAGTATTGGCAAAGTCCCAAAAGGGAGGGGAGAAACAATATGGAACTACTAAACCTTAAAATTAGAGACTCCCCTGATACTGTGTCAAACTTTAGGGATACCCAAACCAATAGGCCATGCCCTTGATCATGAGGCTTACTCTTGTGAAGCTTATGTAAGTGGTGGAGAAGCTTAGATTACCTATAGGAATGCCTAAGAGTTACTTTTGGAGGACCTCTGTTGTTGCTCAGATGTGGCCTCAGTCACTCTAAGCTCAACTCTGCAAATGAAATCATTGCCCTTCCCCCTACATGGGACATGACATCTAGGGGTGAAATTCTCCCTGGTGATGTAGGAGATGACTCCCAGGGATTAATCCAGACCTGGCACCATGGGATTAACAATTACTTCCTGACCAAAAGGGGGAAAAGAAGTGTAATTAATAAAGTACTGGTGGCAGAGAGAGTTCAAATAGAAGTTGCTCTTATGCAAGTGAAGTATGGAGTTTTTACAATTTTCTTATTATAGTGAAAAATAAAGGTAAAATAAAATTTGATGTATGATTGAACTATATCCTGAGAGAACTTTGCAGTACAAATGGTAGAAGAACCACTGATTTGTAGTCAGTGGTACACATTCCCAAATATACATTCACATAATTCACATTCCCAAATATACATTCATGTCATTGAGATCATTGAAAGATTGTTTTCAGATGCATCTTTAGAATTGATGAGCTCTACACAGTGATAACTCAAATAAACCTCACCGATGGGCATGGAGAGGGATGTTCATTAATTTTGGAGGGGTTCAATTCCTACTTACAGGATCTCTGATACATTCATTGAGATAGTCTATAAGCCAGGTATATACAAGGGATTTTTTTTCTTTCTATTGGGATATATTATATATTCACATACCATATAATCATCCATAGTATACAATCAGTGTTTCATAGTAACATCATATAGCTGTGCATTCATCATTACAACGGATTTTTTTAAACATTTTCATGACTCCAAAATTTTTTTCAAGAATAAAAATAAAGGTAAAAAAAGAACACCCAAAACATCCCATATCCCCAATACTTCCCTATTGTTTATTTATTCTGTGTTTTCTTTTCCTACTCATTTGTCCAAACACTAGATAAAGGGAGTGTCAGTCACAAGGTTTTCCCAATCACATGGACACACCTTGAAAGCTCCATAGTTATTCCATTATCTTCAAGAATGAAGGCTATTGGATTACAGTCAATAGTGCCATGTATTTCCCTCTAGCTACACAAATACACCAAAAACTAAAAAGGGATATCTATATATTGCACAAGAATAACCTCCGGAATGACCTCTCAACTCTATTTGATATCTCTCAGTCACTGAAACTTTATTTTGTTTCATTTCTCTTACCCCTTTTGGTTAAGAAGTCTTTTTCATTCCCACATTGCCAGGACCAGGTTCATTCCCTGGGAGTCATGTCCCACATTGTCAGGGAGATTTGCACCCCTGGATGTCATGTCCCACATAGGCAAGGAGGACAGTGAGTTCACCTGCTGATTTGGTTTAGAGAGAGAGGCCACATCTGAGCAACAAAAGAGGTTTTCTGGAGGTGACTCTTAGGCATAATCATGAGTAAGCTTTGCTTCTCCTTTGCAGGAATAAGCTGCATAGGGGCAAGACCCAAGCTGGATGGCCTGACCCATCGAATTGGTGGTCCCCAAATCTTGTGAGAATATCAGGACTTCCTCAAGTGGGGATGTTTAATATTTCCACTTTTTCTCCCAGTGCCTCAAGGGGACTTTGCAAAACCTTTTTAATCATCTGTGTAGATTACTCTGGGATATATCGGGCATCACACCAACCTGTACAAACCAACAAGATCTCATTCTTTTTTCAAATTTCCATGTAATTATGGTGTTTGAATAAGCTGACCATACAAGTTATATTAGATAATGTGCTCTGGAAAATATAAATTGTGTAACAAATAAATATTTCTATCTTTGATCTCACACAGAAATTGAAGTTTAAAATAGAGTCAATATCATCCTTTATCCTTTAGTCTGATTTACTTTAATCCTAACAAGATCAGCTTCATTCATATCTCTAATTGAAGTCTGATCACTTTTTCAGTGTTTATAATAGTCGCTTTATAGGGTAAGGCTGACTTTTATAGCTGCAGAACTCTAGCTTTGATTCTCAGGTGTCACACAAATACCCTAACTTCCAGGGAATCACTAGGTTATACACAAAGTAGAAACAACAGTTACAACTCCAGAATAGATGTGACTGCTGTAAGAGCTTACAATAAGGGAAATTTTATGATAAGCCTTCACCTGATAATCTATGCCCTCAAATTCAATTCTCAGAGTTGCACATTATTAGTGAGGCATTACAATATTCGTCTTTTTGTTTCTGGCTTATTTCACTCAACACACTGTCCTTAAGATTCATTCACCTCACTGTATGTCTCACAACTTCATTCCTTCTTGCAGCTGCTCAACAGTATATACCACACAGTTCCATATTCCATTCTTCAGTTGACGTACCTGTTGGGTACAGCTGTTGGGTATCAAGCCCCGATTATGCTCTTTTCTGTTACAATCACTAGAAATAAAAAGCAGATGGGAGAAACTGAGGCCCACAAAAGGGTTTATAGCCTTCCCAAAGCCACAGGCAATTCACTGCAGAGCAGGGGTAGATCCAGTCTCCTGCCCTCCAAAACTGTGACCTGCATTGCCTCCAGTGTATTTAAATCTGATTTTAGACCTCACAGAGAGATGGCATTTCTGTTGTTACATTCTATTATGTTAGTCCTGAGCATAAAAGATTTTCTTCCGTAATGAAAAATGATCGCTCATTACAGAGTAAATCAAAATGAAAGAAAGAAAAGTAATCGCACTACATCTGCAGGAACTAGCATTTCAGCACACTGAGTGCAAAATAAAATAACCTTAAGGAAATTAGTTATTGTTCATGCACACTGACTGTTTTGACTTCCTCAAATTTACTCCCACCAATGTTAACATTATATAAAAAAGCATTTAAGGTCTTCTTTCTTTGATCTGTATTACAACATCTGAAGAAACATGAGGCATTTTAATATTATAGAATAGTTACATTAGTAGATGTATAATAGCCAAAATCAGGGTTATGAGGCTCTAACCCTTCAATTTACCTGGAATTATGTTTACCTCTAGAGTCTGGGATTTCTGATAGGCAAACAGCAGCATTGCATGATAAAGGGGTATTAAATGATGTCATGTCATATCAGGTTTGTATAAAGAAAGAAGAGAACCCAATGGGGAAAGGGGAGAAGAATAATTAAGTGTACTTATTGCTTGTCATGGAGAAGGTTTCATGTATTTTTCCTCATTTATTTCTCGCAATGATCCTATGATATAGTTATTATTGCCCATTATTTAAAGAAGAAGATTTAAAGTTGAAGATACTAAGGATCAACAATATTAGGAATTCAAAGTCATGAGCATGTAGGTGCAGGTAGAAAACTAGAGTTTAGAAATCTGTGACTTTCTGAACTCAAAGTCTGTGCTTTATTTTTTTTTATTTTATTTTTTTTTTAATTTGCATATGGGCAGGAGGCACCAGGGATCGAACTCCAGACCTCCAGCACGGCAGGTCGGAGCTCTGCCTGCTGAGCCACGGCAGCCGCCCTGTGCTTTATTTTTGATAGTTCACATTACTTCCATTGAAGGAAGATAGAGTTTTTATGAACAGACGTACTCAAAGTCTGTTCAGAGATGGTGGAGGAAGACATAGGTTTGTTTTCAAAACTCAAGTGAGCCAATTTAGAGAGGAGAGGAGATTTTCCCTCTTCTGTCCTCAGAATGCCAAATGGGAAATTGAAATGGATATTAACAGAGGTCATATTCACATTTTAAATAAGAAAGGCCATCCTAATGATGAGATGTTTGCTATTAGGGTGATCTGTCTTAGAAATAGCATGCTTGTCATAAGAAGTTTGGTCAAGAAGGAGCTAAACAATGACTTCACAGGGATACAGGGAAGATTGAAGATTTACATAGGACATTGGACTGGGAAATATCTAGGAAGACATCAAATCTACTTTTATATGATTTATCATTTGATCTGTAGCACGTTGGTTAACATGGAAGTAACATTCAATTCCTCCAATTTTAGGTTCCTAAGTTTTGTCCCAATGCATATTTTTGCGAGACAAAAATCCTCAGCAGTGTTATATTATGGCTTTTGGCTGAAATCTCATGCCGAAAATGTGCAACTGAAATATGGCTTTATGGAGGAGCTCCAAGTTTTTCAGAATTATGTACTGTTTGAGTGGGGTCAACCACAGAGCTGCACATCTCTGCAGTGTCTTCAAACATTCTGAATTGCTGAGGTCTGCAAAAACAATTTGGAAATCTCTAGAATGGGAGTTCCTTTTGGCTTCCTGTCCTTAAGCTTCTATCTAACAGAATGGGAACCAGCAACAAGAAACATTCACTCAAAGCCAACAGGTTGGAAGAGTATAGGCCCCAGCTGTCAAGTAGGTGAAACGCCTCTTTGATGCCCTGGAGCCTTCAGAGTACCACAAAATATTGGCGGTAAAACATTTCAGCAATAAGATTTTTCAGTCAGGAACACTGAGACTGGGGCTCAAAAAGGGGAAGGAAAAGCTTAAGAAAACACAGGGGCTTGGTTGCAAGATTAAGACTAAATTTTAAGCTCCTCGACCCAACTTTGTGCTTGAAGAATTACAGAATTTCTGGATGAGGGAGAACTTCAGAGATCATCACCTCACCAGCATTCCACAAACTGTGGATATTTCCACAGAAAAGGGGTTCATGGTCAAGTAAGTTTATGTATCAGTGCCCAACACATTAGTTTCTGATAAATCCTACAGAAAAAAAGTAAATTGAATTTTAAATAGGTATTTCCTGAATTCATTTGACTATAGAACTATTTTCCTTCTGGTCATCTATACACATGCTCTGAAGCACATGGGCTTTCCAGAACATGGAAATACTGGATTCAACTAATTCCATTGGATACTTGGTTTCTGCACCAAAAAAGTTTCCCTGTATATGTCCAGACTGAGTATTTACAATAATGGAACACTGGCCTGTCAATTTTCCTGTACCAAACTGTAAGTTCTTTGAGCAGATGATTGTGGCATAGTTGTATATCTCATGCATGAAAACAGGGAATCATAGATTATGTGTTAAATGAACTCATCTCCCATAAGCATCCCTGCCACATTTTAAAAACAATTCCAATAATCAGAATGCCATTCCTAATATTCAGTTCCAGTTGCTTTGCTGCCACTCTGGTGCCTCTCAAACTTGATTTCTCTATGAAGATGAGAGCCTTACAAAGAATTGAATATGCTGATCATTCTCCCACTGTTAAACATTCCTGGTTCTTTGACTACTTCTTAAACAGTATGGTTTCAATTCTGTCCACTGATTCCAGTTAAACATGGGTGATATACAATTAGATAAACCTTGATTCAATTTTTAGTTCTTCCATGTGATAGGTGTGTAAGATTTTGAAAAATGTGTGCCCTTTGTGAATCTCAGTGTACCAGTTTTCTTAGCTAACTCATAAAATGTATTTATTTCTTATATATTTTATAAAACCAACCCATAAAACTGTAGTAAAAGATAAATGAGAATGCATATATGGACTGTAACATAGTGCTCACTAAATGGTGGTTATTATTGTTATCCAATTTATCAATTTGTGTCCTAATATATGAGAAGAAATGGAAATAAATTTTCTGGAAATGTTCGCAAATATAGAAATACAGTCACCTCCTTTGATCTCAACCTCAATTTTTACTTATTCAACCTACCTTTACTAATATGGCCATTTTAGACCTGGCACCTTCATTCTCAGTATTTTCCTAAATTTGTAGGCATATATTCCAAAATCAGAATCATTTGGCCTATCTTGTGTAGTCAGCTTCCCAGAGCTTCTCATTTCTACCTCCTTTGCATTCTATCCTAGCTTCGGCCTATAGAAATACCCCATCTTCTTTTTCAATTAGGAGATGAAATTAATTAATACAATAAAAGAAGGCTCTATATCCCCTCAAAGAAATCTAAAATGGCTCAGTGGCATTCTAGAGGCAATGCCACACTCTTCTCTCTAATCCATTAAAGACATTAGACACAAGTATCTTAAATCAAAAGAAGGTGATAGGCATTCAACAATGGGCAGTTTGGGGAGAGAGGCTCAAAAGGAAATTTTATGTCCCTTCAAGGGCATAGTAAGGTGGTTACAGAAGAGCTGAGCAGTCATTAGGCTTTGATACCAGGAGCCATTCTCCAACATTACCCACACTCCGCTTCCTGCTGCCACTCTCTGTGCATGTGTGATTAAATGTAGGTGTGCTTTTGTTGTTTTGACTGGAGGGGGAGGGAATAGCTATCTGTACAAGTACTATTTTGACAATGGATAAATGACTATGGATGCCATCTGAGGGTTCAAGTTTAACCACATGAATGGAGAAGAGCTACTAGGAGAAGCTGAAAGAAATGCTTGGATAAAATATTTTAGGAAGAAGGAGGAGGAGGAGAAAGTGGAGGAGCAGGAAAAAGAGGAGAAAGAGAAGAGAGGGCCATTCTCTCCAATCTTTTCAGTTAAATAAGCTATTAAGCTAGATATTTTACTTTAGACATTGAAATTTGGTTTCTCTCATAGCCAAGGCAAAAGAGTTTCTAATCTTCAGAGATGAATCCTCCAAGAGGTGTGAGGGCAGAGTAGAAGTCAATGTTAGCAATTATTTCTGGGTACATATGAGATACCATTTGAGATTCCCAGCATAGTGGATACTATAATGTGTTGTCAAGACACCATCCACTGCTCCCCACCTCCAAGATTAAGGTAATCATGCTGCAGCTTTTGGTAATACTGGATGCTTAGTGCTCACAAATGAGTTTCTCTCTGGGGCTTGCCCTTTACTCAAGGGAGTTCCTTCACACAAGATTATGCCTGCCGTCATAGGCATTTTGCACTATATAAGACCTGAAGCCTGGCCCCTTTATCATAATTGAGGTACCTATGAAAGGCCATCCCACTTGCAACGCTCCTTGTAGTTTTGGTTGTGGGCTCAACTGCAATTGCAATTTAACCCAACTGCTCCATCTTTTAATCCTGCTTTCCTCCATCCCTTATAGATGTTGTTCCTGAGAGCACTCTCAGATAAAGTACCTGTGTGCAAATCTTCATTTAGAGTCTGCTTTGCAGGGGATTCAACCTATGATATCCAGAGAAAATATGGGGCCTTACAGAGAAAGAGGTACACTGAAGTCCTACAATTATGTAGGAGGAAACATTGAGCTAGACAATTTCAGGTTGTAATTGAAATGTGACTTCACTTAATTATTTGGAGATGGGTGCATGTCTAGAGACGAGTTTTAAATAGCTTCTGTATCTCCTGGATTTAGTTCACTTTCTATTTAGATATTGTCTTCTCTTTAAGGACATTTCAAAATGAATAAAATTGAGGTTAGGGAAAAGAGAGACACACTATTTGGGGAATATTAAACCAGTCCTATATTTCTTTCTAGATCTCAAGTCTCCACCAATACAATGGGTCAGTTGAACCAGATGATTTAATGAAGTTTCTTAGCTTTGCCTTAGAACATTCTATTTCTTCTCTGGGACTTTATCAATTATTTCCCTGTCCCTCAAATGGATTTTGAGCTCTTCTTTTGCAATTAACACACAGTTATAGAACACTATCGTGTGCTAACCCTTTAGTAGTTGAAGTTAAAATAGTGACCTTGTTAAAGAAAGTCTGGAACTTTAGAAAGATTACAGTCTAAATGGTAGGAAAGAAAAATTAAATAAACCACATGAAAGGGCAGTATTAGAGCAAGTCCAGAGTTCTACAGAAAGACAGAAGAGGGGACTCACCAAATAAGAAAGGACTTTCCATAGGAAGTGTTCTTTAAACTGAGGCTTGAAGATTGAACCACCCTAACATAGAATGAAAGGGCACCTTCCAGATAGATAAAGAAGCAGGTGCAAAATCCCAGAGGCTTCAATATACCTGCTTGATTGGAGCAATGGAAAGAAGGCAACCTTTTCAAAAGGGATTTGGCACTGTTGGAAATTATGAACATATGGAGCATGTATCAGAAATAAGCGTAATTTAGATCTTGTTCCCTACCCTAAATAGTCTATGCCATTATTTGGATATATGAAACAGCATATCAACATCACCGAAAGCTTCTTAGGAATGCAAATCCTCAGGCCCTATCCCAGACCCACTGTATCTTGGTTGTCAGGTTCAGGAATCTGTGTTTCTCTAAGCTCACTACATGATTGTGAAGCAAACTTGAGATTAAGAATCATTGTTCTGTCATTCAGGGACTTGCAACTGCCCTCTTGATATATCTGATTGAAATCTTGGCATTTGAGGATGCATTCACAAAATCTCAGAAAATCAATCATCCAGTCCTGAATGTTCGGTACCAGAAGGCTCACATTCAGGACTCCAAATTCTCATGCAATGTTCCTAAAATTTGCAAACAAAACCATGAGCTCACTGAACTCTAAAATATAGCTCTCCAGAGAACATGACATTTATAGGATTTGGGAATATTAGTTATATGATAAAGACACTTTTCCTCTGAAAACAGCCAACAATAGCCTTGTTTCTCCATAAATGTCACCAGTCGGGTGGGTCAGATATGATTTGGTTGGTGCTGCCATGTGAATTGCCTTTTATGTGTCATTTTTTAAAGAAATGGGATAATTTAGCATCACCCTTATCATGCTGAAACCCAAGTCCAGAAAAGAAAAACTGCTCTTCATTGCTAAAAGTCATGTTAGCACCTCTTTAGGGCAGTAAAAGAAAAGATAAATGATAATGGAAGGAAAAAACAATTTCCATAGTGCTTTCAGCCATGACTAAAGCCCAGTGTATGAGGCAGAGGTTTTTATTTAGAGATCATAACAGACAATGCATCATAAACCCAACAAGCATCAGAAAGGGCAAATGGCATGTAAGAAAGAAAATCCTTCCCTGGTAAGAGATTTTTGTTGATACACCTAGAAAATCCTTGAGATAATGGGCACTTCAAGCAATTGCCTAGTGCATCAAATTCATAATATAGAGTGAACCTGAGCCAAAATACTATTTTGTGTAAGGCCTGAATTAGCTTGCTCACTTTGATTTGTTATGATGCCATCCAATACCTAATGGTAGAAAATCAAGTTCTGGGATTTCTGATAAAAATAATTGAAAAAGTTGAATTGTGAGCTAAAGAGCTTTGGGTAAAAATGTTTTTTTCAAGGCAGATTGAGTGAATTGGGATTTTATCATTTGTGCTGGTTTGAAAGGATGTATGTCCCCTAGAAAAGCCATGTTTTAATCTAAATCCCATTTCATAAAGGCAGAATAATCCCTATTCAATACTGTATGTTTGAAACTGTAATCAAATCACCTACCTGGAGATGTGATTTAATCAAGAGTGGTTAAACTGGATTAGGTGACGACATGTCTCCACCCATTTGGGTGGGTCTTGATAAGTTTCTGGAGTCCTATAAAAGAGGAAATATTTGGAGAATAAGAGATTCAAAGAGAGCAGAGCAGAACGACATAACTACAAGAAGCAGAGCCCACCAGCCAGTGACCTTTGGATATGAAAAAGGAAAATGCCTCCCAGGTAGCTTCATGAAACAGGAAGCCAGGAGAAGAAGCTAGCAGATGATGCTGTGTTCACCATGTGCCCTTCCAGATGAGAGAGGAACCTTGACCATATTCACCACGTATCCTTCCACTTGAGAGAGAAACCCTGAACTTCATCGGCCTTCTTAAACCAAGGTATCTTTCCCTGGATGCCTTTGATTGGAAATTTCTACAGACTTGTTTTAATTGGAACATTTTCTCGGCATTAGAACTGTAAAGTAGCAACTCATTAAATTCCTCTTTTTAAAAGCCATTCCCATTTCTGGTATATTGCATTCCAGCAGCTAGCAAACTAGAACATCATTCTTATGCCTAAGCCCAGCTCCAGTCCTTTTTATGTATAACTAAACCCATTAGGATGCTCCAAACAACTAAAAAGTCTCTTATTTGGCAAGTGCTACTTTCATCTAAAGACAATTTTGATTTTAAATAGCGAAGCTTTTACTCATCACCCACCCATAGACAATTTATTTTTATACTTGTCAGTTGACATTATTTTAGAGCAATTGGATATTTGTGATGGTTTTCCAAAAACTAGACTGGTAGTTTTAAGATTATGTTCACCCTATCATAGGCATCTCAGTTTTCCCCAAAGCATTTAGCATTTAGGAGGCTCTAATCAATTTTATTTGTCCCATGATAAATCAAGCATTTATCACAACAGATAAAACCCACATGGATTCCAACGAAAGGTTTCGAAGTATCAGGTTAAGTTTGAGTTTTGCTGCAGGTTTGCTTGGTGTATTTAGATCTGCTTTTGAAGAATTGAGCTATATTGAATCAGGATTTCAGACAAAAGTATGTTAAAGATACTTGGCATGTTTGTAATATGGGTAGACAATGTGTAGTTATTTTCTGTATATCAAAAACTACCTTTTCTAAGCCACTCAAGGCAGAATATGATAACATCTAACTGCTTTCAGAGTAAACTGTCTTGGGCTATGGAATAACTGTGTGTATGGAAGTTTTTAATCAGAATAATTTGACATAGCAGAGTGGAGAGAGCAATAAGCTGCTTACTAGGACATCTGGAGTTTCATCCCTGCCCTACAACTGGCTGGCTGTATGAGCTCAGTAAATTCCTGCCACTCCTTGGTTTTTATTTTTGTAATGAAGTAACAGAAGTAAGCGATCTTTAAGGTCATTTCTGTTCTCAATTTTAAGGTCTCTATCAATTTTGAAATCAACTATTCTTGGTTTTACCTTTTTTTTTTTTGCACCTGATTCTGCTATCTCTTGTACGGCATCGAAAAATAAGTGTTATAAAAGTAGTAATGGGTGTTTTTCAAGATGTTTAAAATTTCCATTAATAAGACTATTCATCAAATATAGGTTGGATTAATATCACAACTGAAATAGAACAAATGCTAATTTATAATAAAGCATGCTGATGGGCTAGTGCAGAGGAAGGGACATGCATATTAACTACCCTTGTAATGAATAAAGTACACGCAAAGTGCAAGGGGAGTTTCAGGAGAGAAGTGATTACTCTCATAACGATAGGAATCAGGGATGACTTCATGGAAGAAGTGGCATCTTAACTGATAATTGAAGGATCAGTAGGATTTATTTTTCAGGTAGGAGAGATCTTAGAGTTATAGCACATGCCTAGAGTATGTGATGAACACAAGTAGGTCATAAAACAGGAAGGGAGGGTTAAAGCTGAATCATGAAAAGGGCTTGTGGCCAACTTTAGGGATTTGGATTGTTTTTACATTAGTGGCTATAAACCATGGCTATAAATTAGAATTACCCGGGGAACATTTAAAATTTATCTATGCTGGGTGCTCATCCTTAGAAATGTATTTAATAGGTTGAAATTAAGCCCAGACATCAGTATTTTTTTTTTAATTCCCAGATAAATGCAACATGCACCCACAATTGAGAAGCCATCATCTTAATTATAGTGGGACCACGTAAAGGTGTGAGGCAGGCAAGGAGCATAACTGCAGTAGTACTTGCAATGAGTTGGACAGCTGGGTATTAAGTTAGCAATTAGCATATACATTTCTTTGGAGGGAAAGACTTTGCTTAGTAAAGATGCCCTATTGAATGCTTTTGATAGAAATCAGACATAGGCCTTTCTTTTGGCCAGGTATCATAAAGAAGAGAAAGTCTACTCTGAATAATTAAGGGGAGAGGAGGACCAGCACAAAGACCTACATTGATTGGAGGTAGAGTCAGCATCAAAGGATGGAAGTGACCCAGATGTGGATGGAGTGAGAAGGAGACCCCTAGGAGAGGAAACATGTTAATGGGTTTATTTCAAATGAAATATTGTTGCTATTCAATAATACTTGCTCCCAAGGCCTCATACATCTTCAGCAAAATACATAATAAATGTAAAATGGCAGCTGTGATAGGATTTCTTGTGGAAGCTCATAAAAAAGTAGATATTTGTGTTAAGGTTTGCATGCTGCTTGAAGAGCCATCATGAACAACTAGCTCAGCATACTGTGGCTTAAGAACTGTGAAAAGCCAACTGTTACTATCGCAGAAAAAGTTTCCAAACATGACTGCACCACTGAATCAATGAAGCAGCTACTTATAAATGCAGTGGCCTGAGCTCAACCTTAATACCTCTTGAGCCTGGAGTTTTGATTGTGTGGCCCAAGAATCTGTAATCTGTTTTTTAACCAGTTCTGTAGTAATTAGATGCAGCAAAGGGCCTGAGTTTAATAATGACTTGGATAGAGGATACAAAGGAAAGTTGATAAATCTAGAGGCAAAGAGATGGAGAGACAATTACAAGCAGAAGCCTTTCATAACAGTTTAAGAAAGGAAACAATGATACCTGGCTTAGGTAATAGTAGTGGATTTGTTTGTGTAGAAGATGAGATGGCTAAAGGAACTGCAAGTCATGTGAAATGAACAAACATTTCCATGTGTCTAGGTCTGGCCAGAGACATAACAAAACATCTCTTTTCTTTTCTATTTCTGCTGCCCTCTGGGACAGATAGCTCTGGATCTCATGGAGTTATGAATCAGAGTGTTCTGACATATGCAGCTAATAGAACATGCATTAGCTTTAAAATTAGGAGCTCTGTTCTGAGTGCCCATGATTTCATTCTTCATTCCAAGGATATTAGCCTCTCCTAATATAGAAGAGATGTGAAATTTTCATACAAGTTTCGCTGATACTCCTGCAATGAATATACTACCCATTTAGCCTTTTCTTTTCTCTGCCAATTCTTTACTCTTTGCTGAATAATAACATCCCAGAAATGAACTCCTACCAGCTTGATATCTGAATTATTGAGAATATTAACCAGAATGTGTTAGTGAGGAAGTGAGGAGTTCTATTTAGAGATGTTGTATATATCCTGCAATTAAACAGAAATACGTGTGTGTAGATGTGAAGTTATCCCCCCCACCCCAGGATCTAGGGAGAAAATCCATCAGCTTTTCCAAGAAGATTCTGACCCATAAATTATGAAGTACTTCACATATGTAAGAAAGAATACTGCCTGGAAACCTGATTCTAAGGACTGGATCTTAACAGTACATGGGTGTGATTTAAGAATGAAGCTGTCACTCCAATCTCATTCTACTTCCATACAATATGGGGATGTGAACCCAAAAGGCTTAGTGCATTTAAATATATTAAACAGAATGCCATTGAGTGCAAGATATACCTGTACTCATAAGTTAAGCAATCAGATATACACAGACATTGGGGCACTGTAGCTGGATCCAACACACATTCCATTTGGGAGGAAATCAACCATGAAATAAATGAATTTATGTACATAACAATCTTCATAAGAGAAGTATTGTATCTATATGAACTATAGCACTCTCTAATTCAGTGATAGCATTACCACTAGTATAAATGTAACACTAATGACATTAAACATAATGATTACCATTTATTGAGCTAGTACCACGTAAATGCAGTGTTTCATTTAAGTCTTACAAATGTATTAGATGGATATTTTTGAATGAAGGATATTATATGCTTCTATGAATTATAATGAAGATATTATTTGAACAAGAAAGAAAGCCTTAAAGAGTTGGGTGTATGTACCAAGGTTGCAGTTAGTACCAGAATCAGGGTTAGCAGATTGGGAGAAGAGAAATTTGCAAGAAAGCTGCCCTGACTTATCTAAAATGACAGCCAAAGGGAAGGGAAGTTGGTTTTATTCCGTGTGAACCCAGAAAGCAAAGCTACTATCAGATGGGGCTACATTACAAGGCTTGAATGCCTGGTCATTGGAGATAGTCACACCACTGGTCTAGAACATTACAGACAAGACAAACTTGGAGCCTATGTTTGTATGATAAAAACAGTGTGTTTGCTCAATGATTACTGCAAAGTACTCAGGGGGAAAGTGGAATTGATCCAGACATTGGCTTTTTTGACTCAGATTTAGTTGTGTGTCTTACACAAAACAATACCCTGGTTCTGCCCCAGGCTCCTCCCTAGATAAATGGTTATTGTAATGCCTGTCATTGATCTGAGTTATAGTTGATGCTGGGAAACACTCCCAGGCCACTTGGGATGCCTACCTGAAAGGTATTTTGCTGTTGACATTTTCAGGGCTATGAAGAAACTAGTCTCCCAACCGGAAAATGCATAGGTGAGATAATGACACATTCTTCAAAACGTGATTGTAAGAATCAAATAAAATAATGTATACGAAATTGCTGGGCACTGTCTGGCACATATTAAGTTTTCAATAACTATTAGATGAATCAAATTCTTCTCAAAGAGATATACTGCCCAGATCCCCTTTTAGGGAAGGTCATGTTTCTCAGCTTTGGGGAATATGGTCATTAGACAGCCTCCAGCTGGCAGCAACTTCAGGGTCAACCTCAGCTGCAGAAACCTGCCTCATTGAGTTCACACCCTTCCTGGGACAGTCCGCATTCATTGGCTAAGCAAGGTGGGATATAAAGTCCCAGGTATTTTGGCCTGATGTGGCAATCTGAAAAGCTGCCTACAAGGCTGGCTGAGGTGTGATCAGGCCTGCATGGCAGTTTGACTTCTTCTATCCATTAACCTTCCCTCTTCCTTTTACTGTTATTGATCCCTAATAAATATCTTGCATGATAAATTCCATCTCAGTGTGCTTCCAGAGAATCCAACCTACAACAGCTACCCACATTGCACAGATCCACATGTAAATTGAAAATGTTATTATTGGAATGTGAATCAAGGTTAGGATTCCTGTTCTAGCTTTCTGTAGTGTGTGCTACATGAGTTTGGTTATTCTCTGGCCCTTAGTTAACCCCTTTAGCATATGAGGGGTTAGGTCAGGTAAACTCTAATAATGTGCTTTCATTTTCATCCTCCATACTGTCATCATGCCCTCTAGGAGTCCTCTGTCTCTTGTTTCCTTCCCTTGTGTTCCCAAAGCATCCTGTGTTCACAGCAGAAAGCCTTGATCCAATCTGACCACCTGGTCACTTAGCTTTTATACTTCATCTCCCTTATTAGATGGTGAATGCTTCTGATCATCACAAAGTCACCTGGAGTGCCTATTGCCTGGTCTGGAGCCTTAGGGGTATTTGATAAAAGTGTGTCCAATAAATAAAGTTATATAGACACTCTCTGGGGTTACTCTAACTGATGAATACATAATGAATGGCACTCCATAACCTCTTTCCAATCTTCTCCTTTCCGTAAACAATATCTCACTTAGAGAAGATCAATTTGTTTTCAAATGAATTGCTGCAGGACGTAAACGTGTCTAAGTAACAGACCCAGTAAATGACTACTTGGCGCTGTATTTTGATCAACTGTCGTAGTCAGGCGGTGCAACGCGATGAAACATCATTCTCTTACAGCCAATCAAATGGAATCACAATTGCCTTGTATTAATTTATTTCCTTTGTAAGAGAGCAAGGATGAGAGCCGCCAAAAGACAAATGTTAACAAGATGACTGGTACAAGACAAACCAAAAGGAGGAAGGAAAAATTGGGAAGGGAAAGGAAATTTTATTTATTGAATGCTTAATACATGGTCAGTAAATGCTTAATACATCAAGCCCTTTGCCTATATATCATTTATTAATTATAGTTTACAGGTGATAAACATGAGACTTATATTGGTGAATTACTTGCCATGAGTCCCACAAGGAATAGTAACAGATTCAGAAATCAAAACT
>PVIY010005211.1:36921-96280 GCA_004026745.1 Myrmecophaga tridactyla
AAAGAGGGAGGGAGAGAGAGAGAGAGAGAACAAGAACTGGTTGTTACCTGCCATGATTGATTAACTATCAATTAATTTCATGCCCACAGAGAACTTCCTGCATAGTGGGGCAGACAAAACAGCACCCCCAAAGAGAATGAGCTACTCAAGACAAGAGAGGAGTGTGACACCTCACCCTCCACTATCAGTTTAGAGCCAAGAGAAGCTATCATAAGTAAGTTGATCAAGAATTACTGGAATAAAGATCTCTTCCCACTTCCAATTAATTTGGTAATAAATATTAATAATGTCCTGTTTCCTCATCCTGTCTCTGATCTCTCCTTTCATGGTCTCCCCCTCTAAACCATTCTCCACAGAGCTGTCAGTGAATTTCCTAAAATTATAAAGCACACTATGCCTCTCCACAACTTAGCAGTCCTATGGCTCCTTTGCCCATCAAGGATAAAGTACCATGCTCTAAGCAGTGGTGAGGTTTTTCCATGACTACCTGCTAAGCGAACTACTACTAATCCACTATAAGGAAAAAGGAAAAGATATGATTTCTGAAATCAGTCCTATGGCCAGGCAGGATGCCCCATTTCGGGGAATTGTGCACACATTGCCTTGAAAATTGTCCACATTTTTTCAGTTTACTTTCAAATATGAGTAGCTGCAAAGGCATACAATGTGCCCATAATCACATCCAGCTGCACATCATGAGTATTTTGAAAGAGAGAATATATAAGATGATATGGAAGAATCAGAGAAATAGGCTCTCTGAAAACGATTCCTTGTAAACAAAGACTTAGCAGGAGAAAGCCTTTTAGTTAAAAAATGGGGACCCGGAAAATGCAAGGCTGCTTTCAAGCTGGGTGTTATTTTGGTGAAAAATCATGGAAAAGCCAATCCTCTCTGTGAAGATTTTGCATATGAGTGTGTAATATAGACACAGAGGTCCGATTTCCTCTGCAGGAAAGGAATGCAGCATTATGACGTTTCTGAAATTCTAAACCTGAACTGAGGTCGGGGGGAAACATTAGATTCTGAACACATATGCCAAGGTATGCTTTATGAATGCTAAAGCTGAAAGGACCACTTTTAAGGACATGCACAGGTTTCCCTCTTGGTCAACCTGCATCCGGTCTTTCTTAAAAGGGGTCTCCTTTGGAAAATAAAGTCAGTGAATTTTTTTTTTCCAATGGACCCACAAAGCAGGAACAGATGTGACATGAGTAACCTCTACTTTATGCATACCTCGGAGAAAAACGACACGACAAAAGCAGGGGATCTGGCTCCAGGCCAGAGAGAAGGACAATTGCAGTTTAGGTCTCTAATGACACGGTTCACCTCAACTCACTTTGTGCCATTGTAGGAAGTGGGGACGAGGGACTGTGTCTACTCACTGAAAACACAAACGAAGTATTTACAAAAGGCTGCCCATTTCCAAAGCTCTATGTTCTCTCTTTTTTCCTGCCTCAGAATGCCCACCCTGCTTTATCTGACCCCCTGTTAATGCATGGGAAAAGTAGTAAAATATAATGCTTGGGGCCTGGGTTTTAGAGTCGAACAGCCTGAGTTAGAATTCTGTCTCTGCCATCCACTAACTACACAAATAAAAATGCATAGCCTCTCTCTGCCTCAGTTTCCTCCTCTGTTATATGCAAAAGGATAATAATAGCACCTACCTTGCCAAGTTTATTTTGAGAATTTGATGGATAGTACACGAAGAGTACTTAGAACAATGCCCAACACATAGCAAGCTTTTGATAAATGGCATTTGGCATAATTGTTGAGAAACTTTGTATTATGCTTTATATTTATGTGGGCCCATTTTAATTTTTCTCATTTGAAAATAAACCCCTTGGGTACAGAAAACGTTACATTCACCTGCCTCACCTCAATTTCATTGGCATGCTGGTAAATGTTTAACAACTGGCTCTCCAAAAATAGAAGATCTGAATGCCAATTTCTGTGGTAGAAATATTCCCATCATGTCATTTTCAATTCCTGAATTTTTAACAAGGGTCTCTTGCAAGGCAATACAAGCCAGCTTGAGGACACCACTGAATTCATGTGCCAAGGAAAGATGTGGAAGAATAAACATGGATAGATAAAAAATAAAGAAATTAATTACCAATATTAAGAAAGCCACAGCATGCTCTCGTGTATTGGGTCTTGTCTACACACTTAAAAGAGGTCTCTAGCCAGGACGGATATTTCTTGAAGTTTTCTCCAGAACACTGGTCCCTGTGGTGCATCAAGGAAAAGAGAAGCTTGATTCAAAAAGCTTGGAGAGTGTCATATGGAAATTTGTAAGGCACATGGGTATTTTAAAGACAGCAATAAGCCTTATAGTAAAGAAATCCATTTGACTATAGTTATTTCAGCATTTCTCAAACACATTTGACCACTAAAACTGCTTTGGCTGGGTACCTAGTAACATCATGGGGAATTAAAATCTCTGCAAAACACAAATTGAAAATCAGTGACAGCTACTTTTTAAAAAGCTATACGAAAAATAGTAAATGTCTTAAGTGATTTGGGGAGAATATATATATTAACTTGGAACAAAATACGCTTTGCTTGTTCCCCAAAAGAAAAGTATTAGTGAAAAAATAATAGCTAATACATGACAAGGGCCACCAAGTGCCCAATTCTGCAGCATAGATAAAAGTATAGCATTGTAGCATTGTGCAGTTGATAAAATGGAGACTCAAGAAATTTAATTAATTTGCTTGTTGTTACACCAATGAGCAGGAGTTTAATCCAGATCTTTTTGTCTTTAAAACTGGTGTTCTTACTACATCAGAAATGTAATACTATATTAAATTATGATCATTGGCTTCAGCTTCAGCTTTAGCTTAGCCCATGCCTCTTCAAAGCAATTTCACTGTGCTTTCTTAATTTACCATCCCATTTCTCCACAAAATTTCCACATTCTCTTTTCTACCTGACTTGCAGAACATTGCTTAACTTCCTCTTTAGAGCATTAGAAGTAAACCTCCTCGACAGTCTCATGCCTAAGTTGTAATTTAGCCTTACGTATAATCATCCTTCCCTTCCCTCTATTTATCTCAATAAAAGTTCTCAACACCTGTTCTGTGAGCCCCATCCTTTCTTGACCTTCCAAATCAATCCCTTCATCAAATCTGTCGCTTAAGTATTCTCTACCTCGTCCTCTCTCCTGTTTTTTATTCCCACAAATTTCAACATGCTTAATTAAGAAATTAGAACTTCCCTACTTCCCTCCTATTTCTCCTCTGATTCTCTCTTTCATCCCCTTTTCAGCCTAGCTTCTTGAAAATTTTTTGGACATCAGCTTTCTATATATGCTGTCTCCTCAGGCACTTTTCAAACATCCCCAATTAAGCTTCTCCTCCCTCCACTGCACTGAAACTCTCAGCAAGATCATCAATGACCTCTTAGTTGCAGAATCTCTGGGTACCATTCAGTTCTTTCTTTAGTTAACCACCTAGCAAGACAATGCCTTTTTTCTGGAAACATGCTCTTCTCTTTCTTCCCTGGCAATTTTGGTCATTTCTTTTTATTTCTCTGGTGATTTTGCCTCAATTTCCTCTCCTGGCTTCTCTTCCTCTACCTACCCTCTAAATGCTGGTTCTCCTCAGAGATTGATTCTGTACCTGCATTTCTTCTCAATCCTCATGCTCTCCTTGAGTGATCTTGTTTGCTTTCATGCATTTAATTACAGCCTTTATGCTGATTACTCTAGATCTGCACCCAGTCAAAAGGATCTTAGGGCTTCAAAATGGCATTCAGCTTCTCATATGACATTTCAACTTGAACAACTTGCAGGTATCTCAGAATCTGAATTATACTCCCTTGCTCTCAATATGCTACCCCACACATGTTCCCTTTTGAAAACAAATTACATTCAGGCTTCCAAGCCAAATACATACATATGTATATACATACGTACATACATACATGCACATATAAACAAACAAATAAATAACAATCATTAACTCCCCTCCCTCTGTCTTGCTTCACATCTAATCTGTCACCAAGTCCCTTTGATATGTCCACCTGACACTTCTCAAATCCAACCATTTCTTGCCACTATTCCATGAACATATTTTATCTGATCTTCCCTGATTGGGCATGTACAACAGCCTCCTATCTGAGCCTTCCTGCTTCTACTCTTGCTCCCCTGCAGTGCATCCTCTGTTCTAGAGCTAGAGATATATTTCTGAAATTAAAATTTGATCTTGCCGTCCTACATCTTAAAGATCCTCCAATTATATCTTTTTGCCCTTTCTGTATACATAGCAATTTGAAGTTTTCCAAAGTACCTCATGCCCTTGGCCACTACACTTATATTCTCAATCCTCTCTATATTGCCTGTCCAGTAAACACATACACGCACACATCTGCTCAAACCAGTTAACCTGAACAATTCTTACTCAGCCTCTATGTCTCAACCTAAAAGAAATTTCTTCGAGTAGGCCTTTACTCTGCCAGTTCCTAAGACCTCCCTTCTATATATTCCCATACATCTCTGAATTTCCCCTGGCAAAACATTCACCAAACATTTTTGTAAAACCATCCATTCTTTCCTTGATATGCTTGAGTTTTGTGCCTTTGTAGAAGTGCAAGCAACCTAAAAATGCCTGTATAAAATATTTCCTATCAGATAGGCTTTCAACTGCATTCTGGAGAAAATGCATTTATATTTTTCCAGCCTATAGTTATATTCTTTGAAGAACCTGGATTTGTATAATTTGTATTACTCAAAGGCAATCATGTAAATATAGGATGGAAGAATCCATTAAAATGGCAATTCTATGTTTCCTTCTGGACCCATGAATCACCATGAAAATGATAATAATGAAATTAAAAATGTATAAATTCATGAAGATGAAAAGAACCAGAGACAAAATGACCTGTAAAGGAGCATCAACAAATTTTTTGAAGATGGAAAGCAGGTAATATGCAGTTACTGACTTAACAGATTGGAACATGCTGAAACCCAAGTGCCTTTAGGAAGGGACCCTAATAAAAAGCAAGCTGATCTGCATCATAGAATGCTGGAAAGACTAAAAAAATGGAGGTACTAGTTAGCTTGGAAGGCATACGGCTAAAAAACACAGATTCTTCAAGAATCTATACTAGATGTGTTCCTCTGCCCAATGCAGCCATATAAATGTTCCTACATAATCCAACCAGGATGTAAGAATTTTGCTATGCAGGTAAGCAGAATGAGGGGAGCCAGACAGATAAAAGATAGAGGTGATATGCCACATTGAAAATAGGGGAAATTGACTTTCTTCTAGTCAACTAACATGCAGGCAGGAAATGGAGTCCAGGGCAGATGATTTCTCCTCTGTGAAACCTGATTGGCCCAGAGGAATCAACAGAAGATAATGACGGTTAGTGTTCCCAGTGAAGCAATTGGGTCACTATTAGATCACTCTATAGGAGGCAACTCAATCATCAGTAAACCCATCTGCATACCCAATGTTTGTTCCTCACTCTTCAACATAGGTGGATGGTCAAGTATTCCTAAGCATTTTAGGACAGCTCTAACATGAGGGACAAAACCCAAAATGCAAAACTATAATCTTAGCTTTATAAAAAATGTAAAAGAAATGAGCACATGTATACACAAAAAGAATATGATTCTATAAAAGGAAAGATTTGAGAACAAAACAAAAGTTTTGGAAATTAAAATCATGATTGCCCCTGAAAATTCTTTTCAAATTGGGTTGAAAAATAATATTGAGGAAATATTCTGGAAATAACATTAAGGAAATATCCCAGAAAGTAGAGCAAATAGATAAATAAATGGAAAACAAAAATGGAAAGTGTTATAGTATTAAAGGATCAAAGAGGAAGTCCCGGAAGAGATACCAGAGACAGTAGAGGAAGGGAGTAATTGTGGGTGTGTATGTGTGTATGAAATATATGTGAAATAATTACACAAATCAAGGCATCGTATAGTGAAACTTCTGAAAACTGGGGATGATGGGAAGACCATATGAATTTTCAGAGTGGAGAAAAAAATAAATCATAAACAAAGGACTGAGGGTCAAAAATGCCTCTGCTGTTTTCAATACAATATCAGACACTAGAATAAAATGGAGCAATGTCTTTAACATTGTAAAGGAAATAATTTCTAGTATATAGTATCTAGACTCTTATTCAAGTGCAAAAATAAAATAAGGACAAGTTGAGATATGCAAGAACCCAAAAACTAAGTTTAAAAGCATTCTTTGAAGGAAGTTCATGTGCTCCAACAAGAGAGAGGAAAGAAAGATAGATAGATAGATAGACAGAGATAGATAGATAGATAGATAGATAGATAGATAGATAGATAGATAGATAGACAGACAGATAGATGATTGCTATATAGACAGAAGACAGACAGATTTTTTTCTTTGTTTTGAAAGAAATTAATAAAAATTATATTGCTCTGGTGGAGATTTGCAGGCTTATGAGAAAAAATCCCTGAACAAATGGATTAATGAAGCAATTTTAAACCCACAGGGAGGAAAATTTATACAAAGAAAGGAAATGTAATTATGGTATATTTCATGGCTCAGCTCTGAAAATATTTACACAGTCTAATAATATAAACACTAAATGTTGATTTAATAAAGATGTTATAGAACTATTTTGAAAAGTTAAGGGAAAGAAAATGTGTTGGTACAAGGGATGGACCATGGGGTACATTGCATAACAGCAGCTGAATCTTCATCTTCCATAGCTAAATGTCAGTGGATAATGGTTAAAATTAAAACTAAAATATATATTACACAATTAAGAAACTGGAGGCAAATGACAAAGAAATAATAAAAAGTTGACATTGTATGCCTCAGGAAAGCAGAACTCAGTGCTGAAAGCAGACAAAGAACTGCTATTTTTCGTGAAAATCCTTATAATACCATTGGCTTTTAAAATATTTACATTTATTACTCCAATAAACATAAACAATGAAGACATAGGGTGGGACAGGGAGGAACACAGAGGTAGACGTGAATCAAGGGTCATGTTTTCGTTCTTGAATTGAGTGCTGAGTTCGGCAGTGCTGCTTACATTATTATGCTTTATGTCGAGCATGAAGCTTACCTATATTCTATTGTATGCATCAAATATTACAGTAAAAGGTATTAAATATTGTTTTTTCTATTGATTAAATTGAGGTAGAACCAAACTGTTTACCCGCTTATTTCTCTCTTTCTCTCTAAAATGATATGATGACAAGAGCAGTAAATTCAAGCAAAATATTCCAGTATAATTCCTGTCTCTGTCCTTTACCTATTGTATCATTTTGAGCAACTCTCCAAAGCTCTCTGACCCTAAGTTCTCTCATCCACTAAATGATGATAATAAGACTTTCCTCATAAGATTCTTATGAGGAGAGAATGAGTCAATAAATGTGTATTTTATGGACTGTAAAGTAATACATAAATGTCAGTTGTATCTATGATCGAAGTCATTTCTGATATGTTTTCCACGTTTTATATCCATTTTAGTCCTGTCTCTACTTTTTATTTTTCCAGATTGGGTTTACATGAGTGAAATTTAAGTACAGTGCTAGTCTTCATAGGTTTATATTAAGAATTGCTAAGATAGGGAGTGCCACAAATATTTATATCTATCTCCCTGAGTCATAAAACCTTAAATATGTGAGTCAATTACATTTTCCCCAAAGTACTTTTTCCTGACACTTTCTAATGAATTTACATGGAATTAATCATTTTAATTACACAGTCATTTAGATATAAAGAAATATTGAATCAGCTTTTTTTCTTCTTTAAATCACCTATATTTTTGGCAAGGACATGCTATATGAAGGTACAAATAAACCTCAATTCAATTTAATCACGGAAGAACAAAGAAACCATTATCACTGAATTCAAATTATTGCATTAAAATAATGCAATGCATTATGGTATTTAAGAGAGGAGACACCTCTCTTAAATCAGTTAATGTCTTTGCAAATGTAACATCAGTCAGACCTCTCTGTTAATTATTTTTAAAAGAGCCTGATGCAACAGATAGAGCTAAGAGTTTGTAGAAACCTGGCCGAAATACAAATCCTGACTCAGACACTTAATCTCTCTGAGCCTCAGTTTCCCTGTCTGGAAAAAAACGAAGCAAAAACATTTGCAAGGAATAAAAATATTGCATGAAATGTGCCTTGTTGGCACTCAACTAATTAATTGCTAACAATCACTGTCATTCTGTTGTTTGAGCACCAGATTTTAGATTCTTGGACCCCCACCACTTAGATATCATTCTCTGGCTATGCTTATATTTACCTACTAAATTGGATTTAGAGAAAGTGGTCAATACCAGCTGGTTTCCCATAAGAAATAGATTGCCTGAGTAGGTGAGATAGGGCCTGACATCTCCAGAAGGAAAGAGTGGCTGGACTGCACCTGTGTGGCTGTATCACACATGATCAGAGAGCCACAGATGCAACAAGTGTGTTAAGTGCTTTACATGATTAACAAGAACAAGACAGGCAGCAAACCAAGAGTGATTGCTTGCTATCTTCAACTGCATGTGCTTTCAAAGAAGGGGAAGCTTGCCAGATAGAAAGAACTTTGTTCTTCTGAAAATTTGGATGGCTTTGGATATGCATGTTTGGTATTAAACCTTGGATGCAATACTTTGCTCATAGGGTACTCTGAGTTCTGCAGGATGGAGAGGGTGAGTGGGAGAAATGGAAGAGGCATGGAAATAGAGGGGTGAAAAGCCTCACCATGGACAGAGCTGTATACACAGCCTTCCAGGCAAGCCCTTAAATTCTCCAGTAAAGTCTACCAAACATGTGAATGCCAGGAGAGAGGACAGGGGTGATTTTGTTGGTACTGCTATGGAAATTGAAGGAGAAAAGGATGCCCAAATTAGTACAGTGAGAGAAAGAGGTACTAAGTAGAATTTCAGAGCCCATGGGACTCTAAACCCCTTCCAGGGTTTAGCATAAATCTTTGGCAGGACTTTGGATTTCCATAGGCCAATCTGGGGATTTGAAGCAGTAAGATCAAGTTCAAGTGTATATATGTGTGTGGAGGAGAGGGGTCTGAGGTCATGCATGCCTCATAGTATTTTTATCTCCAATTCACAGACAAGGCTAGGTGATATTTCAATGACTTGTTCAAGATCATTCAGCCAGTATGTACAGGGGCCAAGATTTGAACATCTCTCTACCTGGTCCCAGAACTAGAGCTGCTAGTACTGTGTTACGTACCTCTCTAAGGCCATTCTCAGCATCAGATAGTGAAGGGTAGCTGGACTGGAAACATCATAATCACATGACAGCTGTTGAAGAATACAAATAAGCAGGTTCTAACTGCATATTCTGATTCATTCAGTATAGATGACACCAGGGGAATCTGTGTCTTTGAAAAATTCATCAGATATTTCTAATGGGAATTCAGACTTAGGAATTGAGGACATATTCAATTCCTAATCCCCAGTCCTGGGAACTTATTTGGAATGGTGCCCTTAGAAGGAGGGGAGAATTGAACACAGACAGACAGAGAGAAGAATGCCCTGTGGCTACTGAGGCAGAGAACGTCATAGATTGCTAGCAAGCCACAGCCGGAAGCCAGGAGAGAGGCATGGAATGATCCTTTCCTACAGATTTCGAAGGAAGGTAGAGTGGCTGACACGTTGATTTCATACCTTTAATCTCAAGAATTGGGAGACAATAAATGTTTGTTGCTTTAAGTCACCCAGTTTCTGGTACCTAATATAGCAGCTTTAGGAAAATAAAACAGGTAATCTGTTCTCATAAGAAAATGGGAAGCTGAGGGCTTCAGTTGGGAAGAGTCTTGTACAAGGGCATACACTAAGATCTTGGCTTTATGCTAGAGGCAAGAGTAGAACCTAGACCTTTTAGACTCTTGGAAAATACATATGGATCCAAATTAAGGGCCATGTAGCTAGAGCTAACAGGGACCCACTGACAAAAGATGGATTGAGTGAAATCTTTTGTTTGTAAAGAAACTCACAAGAAGGTTTAAGAATATTTGTGTGATTATCTTTAACTAGGTGCCAATACTGTAAGATAGGGAATTTGTATTTTTATTTTCTCGAAAAGGAAACTGAGATGAAGAGGAGAAATGATTTGACCAGGACTCCAGAGCTAATAAATGCAAACTAGGATTCAAATCCAGTTTTATTGCATTAAAAAGAAAGACTACACATTTATAAACAATACTTTCCTTTTTCAAGTGCGTATGTATTACATGGACAGCTCTTAAGGTTGTGAAAACAGGGTCATTTTGTGCGTAATAAAAAGAATTCCTCTGGCTCTCACTCCCACCTACTGTTGTGCAATCCCAAGTACCTCTTACAGTCTTGTCCAGGTACTTCTGGGAGTTGTCCAGGGGGGTACACTATGCTTTCCTGATGGACGTTCTCTGTTTTCAATTTGAAGTTAGCCAAACAAACAGAAAACTTTCAGAGACAAAGAAAGACCACTCTAGTGGGAAAGGACGTAAGTAAAATGAAAAGCAGATCCTTTGATAGGCAAAGAGCCTAGGTCAAGACATAGAGGACCCAACTTGGGAAATGCAAAGAGAAACCCACTTGTGAAAAATTTTACAGTTAAAGGTCCTTTGTGTACTGGGTCAGAACAAGGACTGCACCAACGTGTAGCTATTATTTGCCAAGTGCCTTACAAATCTGATCTTTGAGATTCCTTAAAGCTAAAATAAAATTTAAATAATGATAAAGCTCCTCTAAAAATAATGATAAACTTTCTCTTCCCTCTTCCTACCCCTCTTTCCTCATCTTCCTTTCCCTTTCCTTTACAGAGGCATCAGCATACCCTGCAGCCCAGGAAGCCAGGTGTTGGCGCTGGTGGTGGCCAGGTGCTCAGAAGCATCTGCCTGCACAGTTGCCAGGGAGGCAGCAATGTGTATGTGAGCATTGGTTGCACAAAGGCAGTGGTTTACCCAATGGATGAGGAGGCAGAAGGCTGGCACAAAAGGAAAACAGCATGGTTGGGGGATTGGTTATGTTAAGCAAATGAGTCAATGCTTGAGCAAATTCGTAAATATCTTGAGGATAATGGAAGTCAGTTTTCTTTTTATTGGAAAAATGAAGTGCAAAGACAAAAAGGAAGAAGTCAAAAAAGACCTCTGAGGTATTGGGTTGGAAGGTTCTTCCAGTTATTTCAATATGATAACGCACCCCACAATTTAGTGGCATAAAACAATCTTTTTTTTTTTTTTCTGATCACATGTCCTGTTGGTTGGGAATTCAGGCAAACACAGCATGCATAGATTGACCCTGCTCCATGATGCTGGGGAAGATTTGGTGGTTGGAGTTCCCCACACCTGTGGAGCAGAATCATGGGGAATCTTCAGGGCAGTTGAACCTCTTATGTACTAGCCCAGGACTCCTGTGCAAGTATTCTAGGGAACAAGGTGGAAGCTGCAGGGCCTTTTGTGACCTGAGAAAGGAAGAGATGGGAAAGGAAGGAGAGGGGAAAGAAAGGAAGGGAAGGAGAAGAGAGGTGAGGAGAGAGGATAAGAGGGAAGGAGGAAAGGAAACCAAATGTGGAAAAATGCTAGCAATGGGAAATCCAGACAAAAGAGGTGCAGAAGTTCTTCATATTCTTCCTGCAACTTTTCTGTAAGTTTGAAATTAGCACAAATGAAATAATTTGAAAAATTATAATTTTACATGTAATCATCTAGTAACATTTTCACACACTTAAGCTTTACTATACCACAATATATGGCAGATGAGGTGGGTATTATTGAGCAATTCATTTTATAGTATAGTAGCCTTTAGCCAATACGTTGCAAATGGATCATCATAACTAACAACTGATTAAGAAGAAAGAAGTTTAAAGATGAGGAGGTCCCTAAGCTTCCATCTTTGGCAGTGAGGAAAGCTAGTGGTTCATATATGCTAACATTGTACTAAGGTTATCAGAGGAGAAGAGAGTCTCCACTAGAATATTAATCTACAGATTGTCCATAGCCTGTTCCCTTTAAGAAAAGTCATGGAGAAGAGATAGAAAAGGAGAGGTGGGAGAGGTGAGGCAGAGAGATGTAGGAAGGAGGAAGTGGATGGAGGTAGAGAGAGGGGGGGATTCTTGTGGTCCCCACCTCTTTCCTCTTCCTATCTCTCTTTCCTCATCTTCCCTTCCCTTTCCTTTACAGAGGTATCAGCATACCCTGCAGCCCAGGAAGCCAGGTGTTGGCACTGGTGGCGGCCAGGAGCTCAGAAGCTAAGTAAATTCATGCTTAGGCAGATGAAACACAAAGAGAAAAATCCCCTTTCCTCCCAGAGTGAGACGAGTCCAGCATGCTTGTGTTCTTTAGCTTGTTGGTAAAATCTCCACAATGTCACTTAGCACGTGGTGCTGTAATTTAATGCTTATTTGCCTCTTCTCTATGAAAGCCTGAGGCCTCCCAGGCTCTTCTGCTTATTAGTTATGTAATCTTGGGTAAAGACGGCAAAATGATCTTATAAAAACAAAATCATATGAAGTCATTCCTTTGCTCAAAGCCTGCCAGTGGCTCTCAGCCTCACTTAGAGTAAAACCTAAAGTCATTTCCAAAACTCACAAGGCCCTACGTGATCTGGCACCTGTTACCTCTCTTACCATACCATCCCACTCCAGCCTCCTGAGCCTCGACAAGGCCCTTCAAATCCACGGAGGCATCAGGGTTGTGGACTTGGTGTTCCTTCTACCTTAAATGCACTCCCTGCAGAGGTACAGAAGCTGTTCCTTCAGGTCTTCATTAAAAAGTCACCTTCCCAGGGAGGTCCCTGGCAACTCTTTCTCAAAATTAAATACTGCCCCCAAACATTCCACTCCCCTTCCTTATTTGTCTATTCTTAGCAATCATCACTATGTAACATGTTATTTATTTGCTTATAAACTATTTACCACTTTTGCACAAGTTACCTGTTTTCCTCACCAGCATATAAACTCTACATAACCCAGGAGTCATGTGGTTCTGCTTCCTTGGCACCTAGAATAGTAGCTGGCATACCTGGCACACCGTTAAAGAGGTGATCAATAAACGCTTACTGCATGAATAATTGGAGTCATTTGACCTTATGGTGTTTCAGTTATATTGCTGAAGTTGGTATAATAAATACCAAATGCTGGAGAGGATGCATAGCAATTGGATTACTTTTATATATCCAGTGGGGATCTAGAAAGGGTTTTTTGATCCACTGCAGAGTATATCCACTCTGGGAAACAGTTTAATTATTTCTTCTAAAACTCAGCATACAATTACCCGAAGACCCAGCAATTGAACTTTTCGGCATTTATCCCAGGCAATGAAAATTTATGTTCATAACAAACCTATGTACAGATAGTAACATCTTTATTTGTAATAGCCCCCAAATTAAAACAACACAGATGTCCTTCAATGAGTGAATGTTAAAACTGTGGTACATCCATACCATAGACTACTACTCAGCAATAAAAAGGAACAAATTATCGATACAACTTGGATGAATCTGAAAGGTATTATGCTGAGTGCAAAAAATGCTCAGATTTTTTATCAATGTTGATTTCCTGGTTGTGATATTGTACTACAGATTTGTAAGATCTGATCATTGGGGGAACCTACAGGTACACAGGGCCTTTGGGTATTATTTTGTACAACTGCATTTATGATTCTACAATTATCTCAAATTTTCAGAAAATGTAAAATGGTTTATCAATTTTATAACTATGCCTGAGAATTCAGTATGTGCATCAGTCTTTCAGGGCAGCTGTAAACATTAAATGGAGATAAGTGACAGGTAAATGGATGATAGCTAGCTAGATAGCTAGATAGAGATAGAGATTGAGATAGATGGACATCACTTAGACTACTGCCCAAAATGTAATAGCAACTTAATAAAGTTTAGTTACGGTCATTCCAATCCTCTAGGGAAGAGTCTTTATTCAGTTCATCTCTGATTCTCAGTATTTATATTGTGTCTGACTCATTCCAAGTATCAAGCAATATGAGCTGAATAAATGCTTTTTCTAATCCCTTGCAGGAGGTCAGTGAGAGTTGCGCTCTCTGTGGAGAGCCACAGTAGTCAAGTACCCTAGACAGGAAAATAATGTGAGTACCTAGGCTCCATCTCCAAGTTTTGCCAGTAATTTATTGTGCGGCTTTGAAAAGATCCTTTCCTTCACAGGTCTCAGTTTCCTCATTTGTAAGAGCAGGGATTTGAATGACATTATTTCAAAGGGTCCTTAAATATGTATAGTGCTATGTTTTTCAAGCACAGAGAACTTCCTCCCAGATGTTTGCACAAGAATCTGGGGTCCCAAAGATACTTATATATTTACTCCAGGATGCTGGCCTACAATTCCATTTGGGTGGAACTGATTCTTCTGTTTCTGGTATCCTTTAAGACACAGTTATTAGCAGCTGGTTTCTACTTCTGCAGTTCTTTGAAATATGTAGTAGGCAAAATATCTGTAAGTGATAAGTAGCCAAGCTTTGGAACCCTCTAGGGGATAAGAAATTGTATATATTTAAGCTATAATTATAGTATTAATCACTAACATTGCATCATTATTGTCCAAAGGCAAGGGATGTTACCCTTACTAAATTTAAAAACAATAAAGACATGTTATGATTTATGAAAGCAGAAAAAAAAAGACCTCAGAAAAAATATCAGCTTGTTTATTTTATCTAATACTTGTCCCACAACCTAATGCATTTGAGGAGTGTTTTTGAGAGGACCCCTGGGTAATTTTCCATGCCAAAGCTTAGCCAATAGCTGACAGACGTCCTTACTCAAAAAGGCCAGGTTTTACACTGCTGTGAACAGTACATGGATCGTTCTTGCATGACTTCTTGCTCCATCCTGGTGCGTTTGGAATGTTTAGCCATCTCAGAGTTGAAAATGCGTTCAATTGTTGTACTAGCCATGGATTCCTTGACTATTAAATGAATGGGTGTATATTTAGCACCTTGCATAAACTCAACCTTGCAGAGACATTATGAAATAATTCAACGTAATATGCATGCCTCTCTATTAATAGTAAGTACACTTTGTTGAGGATCTACTAAGAGCCCCCATTTTGCTTACGTTAGTTCATACAATTTAACCCTCATGACTCCATCAAAGAGGTACTAATAACTCGAGTTTAGAGACAGGAACTAGGATCAGATGGGTTATCTCACTATGTGGAAGTCACCGACCTACTAAGTGACTATATCAATCATACACTTACAAGAAATGTATGGATGATGGCACACAAGTTACAATGACAGAAGAAGATAGAAATTAACTAGGGATAGAGTAATTGGAGAATGTGGGAATATGTTTCCAAAATGCTGAAATATAACAATTGGAAGGATTGTTAGCCAGAAAAACTATCTTTTAAGAATGAGGTTGAACTAAAGCTATTTTTAGATAAACAAAAGCTGCACTTACTATGAATAGATTCTCACAAAAGAAATTTCTAAAGGATTCTTATAGATAAAAGGAAAGCAATCCCAAAAGTAAGGTCTATGATGTAAGAAAATAGCGGCCATATGAACATATTCAAACAAACACTGGCTGTCTGAAAAATAATAGTGTCTAATTAGAGATTAAAAAATAAAAGCAATCCAAGATGCAACTTAAATACTGGACAACAATAGCACATGCACTGGGGAGGAGTGAGAAGAAGTAAGGCATTCTAAAATCCATGTATTGTTCAGTGTGGGAATAAAGCTACTAACTGACCAAAGACTTTGTTAATTTTGTAGTCCATTTTAACATAACCACTAAAAGACTAGAAATTGTAGATTAAAAAAGAGCACATATGCTTAAAGCCTCCAAACAAAACAAAACATGGAACAAATGAAAGTACAAAAAGGGGGGTAAGATACCTTTGGGCCAGGCCCAAAATGAGAGAGGCAAAAGGTCGAAGCTAGAGAGGGGCAATTGTTCTCAAAATTGAAGAAAGAAGATGGAATATAAACTAACAGATCTCTTATTGACTAGACCTCAGTGAGCCCAGAAACAGAACTCCCCACCCAACCACTCTGCACTGCAGGTCTCAGTCATGGCCTGGAAGGCATTATAGTCTCTGAGCTCCAGTATTTCCTTTAGCCCCCAATTGGTCCATGACATAAGAAGTTTCACCTTAGCTCCTTCCTCCATTATACAATACTCATATATTGTATCACTTACCAACTATATATTATGTATCACATAAGTAATTATACATATTATATTTTATTATAATCCATCACAATCTCTAGACTTCCTTAAACTCAATGGCTATACTCTCAAAGTTCAAAGTACTTCAGTACTTTTCTTAATCTGCACAATTTGTAGTTATTTAACATTTGTATTTTCCATGAGCAATTAAGTTATAAGATGGCAGCAGTTATATTTGTGTTATCAATGTATTTCCAGACACATGCGTGGAGTTTGGCCTAAGGAGTTAGTTAATAGAAAGAAGGATGCCGAGTGTTGTTACTAGATGCTTTGGAAGAAAAGATGTGTGATAAATCTTGCATTGGAAGGGTCAGAGTGACTGGGAGGATGCACAGAAGACATGATATTTCAAATGTTCTTTCAAGCATAAGGAGGGCGTCAGTAGACAGTAATGCAGTAAAGACGGTTCCAAATAAAAGAACTAATATTTGCAAAGGCATACAGATGTTGGATGACATAACTTATCGGAGGATAATGAGAAGTCCACTCTGATCAGATCATGCTGTGCTGGGAACTGAGGTTGGTAGATGGGGGACAAAGTATAAGAAGTCTGGGAAGGTGGTCAGGCACTAGATCCTGCATACCCATTTAATCCATATTAAGGCACTTGGACTTAATTCTAGGAGCAATGGGGTGTCAAGGAAGTTATTTACATAAAGAAGTAAACTGGCCAGAGGGATTTTTTTTTCTCTGATTTTTTGGAAGACCATTTATGACCAAAGTAAGGCACTTAAGAGTGAATGATGGGACTAAGGTAAATCAGAATACAGGGAAAAGGATGACAGTGTATATAGTCTAGAGCTTCACCAACTGTATGAGACCAAAAGCAGAGAGGTTAATTGTGTCTCGATCCTAAATCTTCTGTAACACACAACCTAAATCAACCCACCTGTACAGCTTATTTAAACAACTCAAATATGTGGAGCCCAGAATGGGAATGAAACTGATAATTCTGCATAGCTTAATATAGTACCTGGACACATCCTAGCCTATGGTGGGATGATAATTAAAAAGTATTGGTAGAGTCCTTTGAGGGACTGGAGAAGAAATATAGAACTATAAAACTTTCCCACCCTGGAAACCCATGGAAATTTCAAATATTACAGACTCCCAAGGAAATAGGCTAAGCTCTTGACTTTGTGTCTTGCCCTTAAAAAACTTAGTTTTATAGCAGAGAAGCTAAGACTACCTATAATTTTGCCTAAGAGATGCTTCCAGTAAACCTCTTTTGTTGCTCAAATTTGAGCTTTCTTTCTCTGTATATATAAGTCCAACTCTGCAAAAAAAATTAACCTCCTTCCTACACGGGGCATGACAGTCAGGGGTGAAAATCTGCCTGACAACGGGGGCATGATCCCCAGGGATGAGTCTGGCCCTGGCACCATGGGATCGATAATGCCTTCCTGACCAAAAGAGGGGAAAAAAACCTAACAAAATAAGGCATCAGGGGCTAAGAGTGTTGAAATGGAGTCCAGTGTCTATTCTGAAGGCTACTGCTATACAAGCTTTAGCTATATATTGCTAATTGCCACACAATTAACATCGCTTATGTTAACCCTAAAGAATATCCAGGGTTCTATCTGAGATTCTACAAAAGTTTAACACAACTCAGTTTACTTTTCAGAAACCCCAAAACTTCCTTTGGTTCCCAGGCCACAAAGTCCTGAAACCCAGAGGGGCCAGCCTCTCTAAAAATGTCAACCAGTTCCATCCCCTACCCCATATTGTCAACACCCCTTTTCAACATGGAAAAGTTAGAATGGGCACAGCCCAAATATCCCTAAAGGCTGGGAGAAGGATCAAAGTAGAAGGAGGAGTTATAACAGAGATTTAATAAATTAGTATGATTGCTGAATCATCATATTGATGTTTCTATTTAGCATTAGTGTCTTGCAGCAGTTAAAAGGGAAAATCTGAAATTGAGGAACTATAACCCACACCAAACTTTGAAATCTCTTCTATAACTACTTCTTACAATGTACTTTGAAATTTATTGCTGCTTTGTTTATATGTTATGTTTCCAATAAAATTTGTAAAATGTAAAAAAAAAAGTGAATGACAAGAAATAGAGTCATAGCTCATAAAAGAGGGCCCCTTGCTTGTTGGGGAATATTGTCAGAGGATATAAACAGCTTAATAATAAAATTTGACCCATGCTTATAATGCAGAAATACATGCCCATCAGAAATTTGGGATCCATACTCTAGTTTTCCCTACATCATCCCTCACAAATGTAAGTCAGCATATTCTGCCAATTATACCCCTTAAATTATTTAAGATTTAAATTCATTCTCATTGCCATTTCCTGTTATCCCTAACCTGAACTATTGTAACCAAGCCTTCAATTTTTTTCTGCCTTTAATATCTTTCACATCAGCCTGTATCTCACATAACTTGTCAGTGATTGTGTCAGTGTTCTCCAGAGACAGAACCAATAAGATATGTGTGTGTGTATGCACATATTAAGGATTTATTTTAGCAAATCTGCTTACGTGATTGTAATGGGTGGCAAGTCTGAAATTTGTCCAACAGTCTGGCAAGCTGAAAATTCAGACAGGGACTTGATGCTGCCTTGAATATGATTCCATAGGGCAAGATAGCAAACTGTAAATATGGACAATATATTATGCTCTAGTCTTGAGGGAGAAGTGCTTCTTCTGAGAAACTTCAAATTCTGCCCTAACTTTACCAAGGCTAGTATCCCATATTTAAAGTCAACTGATTGTAGACATTAACAGTTCTACAAAATTCACACACAGTAGCACTAGTTTACTGTTTGATTAAATAACTGGTTACCCTAGCCCAACCAAATTGACATATAAGAACATTCTAAATTCCTTCTCTCTTATTTAAAATTTTCCAATGTTTCCCATTACCTGGAAGACCAAGTCTAAACTCCATATGTGTCTTACTCCAAGATGGGGTCTCACATGACTTCCTCATCACCATTTCTCCATTATCTAACTATTGAGGTTTCAAAACTCAAATCAAATCATCTAACTTAGGATTCTTTCCCTTGAGTCTGCTATAAGAAATGACCACTCACTCCTTTGTGCCACCACAACATAATTCATAGCCTCTCTTATTACACTTATTACATTGTTTTGATATTTCTTTGATTCACGTATGTCTTTATCTACTGGCTCTGTCCTTGGAGATAGAACATGCATCTTTTTCATTTTTATATGCCATTTTTATATCTATATATCTAAATAGATGCCTCCCCTTACCCCCAATTTTTGAAATGAGTAAATAAATGAACAATTGAAAGAAATAAATTAATGAGTCAAAATAAAGAAAGTGGCTTGGGTTCAAACTAGGATCAAAAAAGAGCATCATAAGTTCAGGTGTTTTGGAGCAGAATAATTTTTGTCAGCTTCCTGGAAAGATACAGAGGAATTGTACTCACTATAACTCATCCATTATAAATTTCAGTATTACAAAAATAGTATGCTATGATGGGTTTAATATCGATCAATTCTAAGTATAAACCTATTGATACCTAGGGAGAAATTTACTCATAGCATTTCCCAACTATGTGGCTAGAAAGAAATTTGATTGGACCATCACTGGAGTAAGGCCTGGAAGAGCAAATAAAAAAGTCCATGCATTTCTACTCTATCCTCCACTCCCAGCTAGCTTTATGGCTGAGTCTAATGGGAATTACTTTGGCCCACCCCAGGTAAGGTAACAGAGGGTTCTCTAAAAACAGATTTGGTGGGAAACCTTCCACAGACTGGAGCTAATAACAAGAATTGCTATGGCCAGTGAATTGGAGACTCCTTCAGTTCCAATGGAGAAGGTAGAAGCCAAAAAGGAAATGAGGAAAAACAGCTGGAAGTACTAAGAAAACATGAGAGAGGGGATTATAATGGCCATGGGGATAACAATTCTCTAGGTGAGTAATACAATCGAGACTCATGAGGGAAAAGCAATTTGGAGATGGAATTTTAAAATTGCATGAGTACATATTCTCTCAGTTGATACCCTATGATATTTTGAAGCCAAAATTGGCTGCTAAAGGCAAGTGGTCAGTGAAGATGGGGAAGAAAGAAATTAGGAAAAAGCATTTACTCAGAACTTGCTATGTGCTACATGTCATATCAGTGCTAGAGATCAGGTTTTGGAAATCCTTTGTTTTTGTCCTAAATGAACTGTCAGACACCATATGAGTTATATTCTGGAGTCCTCCTCCACTTTTAGGTAAGAAAACTCAACTTCAGAGAGGTTAAATATGTTTTGTATAAAGGCAATCATCTAGGGAGAAAGAACTAGACTTTCCAAGAGAGTCTGACTAGAAAAGTATTGGAGGCAAAGATATTTTGATTACTTTTCTGGCCCAGGGCATTCTTAAAACCAACTTTTTTATCCTTTCTGGAAGACATTACTAGCTATGATAGGTATGATGCAGAGAATGGTGTTGATCTGTTGGACTTATCAGTGTTTGAGGGTCAGAAAGTAATAACTTCAGTGTTGACATTCTCTGTGGCTTTCCGTAAGTCTTTCTCTGTACCCTGTAATCTCTTATTCTAGAAGGATGTAAATATTTATGACCCTCTCTATTTTTAAAGCTATTTATTCCAAGAATTGAGAATGTTTCAAATTTAGCATGGTATTATCATGAAGAGATGGATCTCCATTTTGACTTAGTAATAAATATCACTCAGTTGACACTCTATTACTGTTACTACCACCCTAACAAATACTATGAAAACTTAGCAAAGATATATTCGGTGTGATACTCATTGAAGGGGACAAAAATACAGAACATTGTAAATACTAAAGAAGGCTTAGTTTGAATTGTATGATTTAATATCCCAGCATGACAATGCCATATAATTTCCAAATCTTTCCATCATTCTTCACTGCATAGCTGCAAGGTGCATCAAACCCAAAGTACTGGGTTTTTGTTATGAATTAACAGATAGACAGATAAATATAACAATAGCATACAGCAGTGGGAGTTAAGGATCTTAGAACTCATCTACTGCTTCTTAACTTATTTACTTGTTGATTACTGTCTCCACTGAGATCCTAATTAAAGCTATGGGCCTTCTTCTGGAGGTGGGGTTGAAATGAGAAAAGCACATTCATCAATACTCAAAACATCTTGTATTGGATTCCTTGGAGTTCCTTCATAGGTTAATAGCCTAAAAACTAGGTTAACCTACTCAGTTTACAAACCAAATACTGAAGACCACATAGATAAAAATTGATTTTCACAAAAAACTCACCAAATCTTACTTAGGAGGATATAACATTGGAACTGAGTTCAAGTCCAGTAATTTTTTAACTACACTTTGTCCATTTTCTTAGCTATAACCTTTTACATTTTTGGCAGGTTAAAATTTCCTATAAATATATATTTTTTCAGCTGAGAAAATTACAGGAAATGACACAGCATTTAGGTGAGTTAGAAGCAAATAAAAAATGCTAATCAATTAATAATAAAATTTTTAACCAGTAACTCAAGCTGTATGCAGAGACTTGAGGCATTAATCAGAGCAATTGACTGAAACAGTCTAAAATCTGCATCCTCTCCAGCAACTGGGCTCAGTGACCCTCCATATAAATCTAGAATATATCCAATGCATATTTAGCACTTGATGAAGTAGGAATTTTGTCAAACATCCTAGGACAAGCTTTATTCTTTTTTGTAAACATTTTTTATTGTGACATATACACTTAAAAATCAATAACTTCAAAGTACATTATAACAAGCAGTTACAGAATAGATTTCAAAATGTAGTATAGGTTACTATTCCGCATTTTCAGGGTTTTCCTTCTAGCTGCTCCAAAACACTGGAAGCTAAAACAAATATCATTATAGTGATTCAGCAGTTTGTTAAATCCAATCTTTTCTGTTACAATTCTTCATTCTCCTTTGATCATACTCCCAATCTATTGGGGTCTTTGGGCTATGCCTGTTCAAACTTTTTCATGTTGAAAATAGCTGCCAACAATGTAGGATAGGAGATAGAATTAGTTGATATTCTTGGAGAGAATGGCCCCTCTGGGTTTTAGGACATATCTGGCCTAGGAATTATCTGGAGGTAATAGGCTTCTGGAAAGTAAAATTAGTGCATGAAACTTCTTCAGGATCTCAGATTGAGCCCTAGATATTCTTCAGGGTTAACAGGAATGATGTTAGTTGGGACATGGCAAACCCTGGCAATTAGCAAAATCTAGCTTTAAGATTGCGTAAGAGTAGCCTCCAGAATAGTCTCTTGACCCCTCTTTCAACCCTATTAGCCCCTGATACCTTATTTTGTTATCTTTCTTTTAATGCTTTTAGTCCTGAAGGCATTGTCAATCCCATGGTGCCAGGTCCAGACTCATCCCTGCAAGTCATGTCCCCCATTGTCAGGGAGACTTTTTACTCCTGAATATCATGTCTCACTTAGTAAGGAGGGTAATAATTTTTCTGCAGAGCTGGGCTTAGAGAGAGACATCTGAGCAATCAGAAAGGTTTTCTGGAAGCAACTCTTAGGCAAAATTATAGGTAGTCTTCGCTTCTCTGCTACAAAAATAAGTTTAATAGGGGCAAAATCAAGGGATTGGCCTATTTTCTTGGAAGTCTTTAATGTTTGAGAAATTCCATGGTTTCCCAGATGGGAAAATTTAATATTTCCATATTTTTTCTCCAGTCCCTCGAAAGGACTCTACCAATACTTTTTTTTTTGTATGGGCAGGTACCAGGAATTGAACCTGGGTCTCTGGCAGTGCAGGCAAAAATTCTGCCACTGAGCCACCATTGCAGCACCCTCTACCAATACTTTTTAAACATAGCACAGATCAAAAACAAACAAACAAACAAACAAACAGAAAAAGCAATAATTTTCAAAGTTACTCCAACAAGCAGCTACAGATTTCATAATTAGGAATGAGTTGCCATTTCACAGTTTCAGGCTTCTCCTTCCAGCTGCTACATAATACTGGAGGCTAAAAGAAATACCAATATAGTATTTCAGCAGTCATACTCATTTGTTAAATCCTATCTTCTGTTATAATTTCTCTTTTTCCTTCAGTCCTTCTCCCACTCAGTAAAGATCTTTCTAACTTTTTCATGTTGAAGAGAAGTGTTGACAATATAGGATGGGGGATAGAATTAGTTGATGTTCTTGGAGAGGATGGCCCTCTAGGTTTCAGGGCTTATCTAGCCTAGGAACCCTGTGGAAGTAATGGGTTTTGGGAAAGTAAACTTAATACCTGAAACTTTTGTAGAGTCTTAGTTAGTCCCTAGCTCTTCTTTAAGGTTAATAGGCACGATATTGGCTGTGGTATGGCAAACCATGGCAATTAGCAGCATCTAGCTGAAGCTTGCGTAAGGGTAGCCTCCAGAATAGCCTCTAGACTATATTTAGCCACTGATGTCTTGTATTGTTATTCTTCTTTTCGACATTTTGGTCCAGAAGGCATTATCTATTCCATGGTGTCAAGGCCAGGCTCGTCTTTGGGAGTCATGTCCCTGTTGTCATGACTTTCACCCCTGAATGTCATGTCCTCTGTATGGGGGAAGGTAATGATTTTCCTCGTAAAGCTGGGCTTAGAGAGAGAGAGAGGGCACATCTGAGCAATTAAAGAGGTTTCTTAGAAGCAATTCTTAGGTATACTTTTAGGTAGTCTTAGCTTCTCCACTACGAAAATAAGTTTCATAAGGACAATCCTCAAAATCAAAGGCTTGGCCTATTTTCTTGGGCATCCCTAATATTTGAGAGCACACCAGGGGTTTTCCAGATGGGAAAGTCTAACAGTTCCATATTTTTTCTCCAGTCCCACAAAGGACTCTAGCAATACTTTTTTTTTTTTTATCCCTAGCTCCTCAAAGGACTCTACCAATATTTAAAAATTATCAGCCCACCATAGTCTGGGATGTTTCCACGTATTACATTAAGCTATACGAAATTACAAGGCCTCATTTCTGTTCTGGGCTCCATGTGTTTGGGTATTTAAATGAGCTATCCAGAGAGGTTGATTTAGATTGTGTGTTATAGAATATTTAGAATCTAGACACAATAAACCTCTCTGCTTTGGGTCTCATACAGTAGATGATGCTCTAGACTGCATACATGATCATCTTTCATTTTATAATCTGATTTACCTTAGTCTAACCAGATTGGCTTGGTTGTTCTCGCTAATTGAAGCCTGATCTCTTTTTTTGGCTATGGTAACTCTTCTTGTTTGTAACAATGCTGACTTTCAGAGCTGCAGAGCTCCAGCTCTGAATCTTAGGTATCACAGAGGTACTTAAAGTTATTATAGGGAAATACTAGCATATATTCATATAGGTTTGTGTATTAGAATCTAGAAATACACTTACAACTTCAGACTAAGTATAGCTGCTATGAGAGCATACAATTTAGGCTCTAATTATATTATAAGTATGTTCTGAAAGAGACCATAGCGTATTTGTTCTTTTGTTCTGGTTTATTTTGCACAGCACATTGACTCCAGTTCATTTAATTTGTTGCATGCCTCACGATGTGATTTGTTTTGTAACAACACAGTATTCCCTTATATATATGTATATATAGTTTTCTTATGTCTATATCTATATCTATCTATCTATCTGTCTATCTATCTATCTATATCTATCTATATATCTATGTAGTTCTCCTTTTTCACAGTTCTCCTTTCAGCTGCTCAGTCACTGTACCCCTTGGCCCCCTTCTTCTACTGGGCATCATGGTTAATGCCCAAAATAAACAATCCACATCTTACAGTGTCCTCATGTGGTTCTACAATTAGCAGCACTCTCAATTTTAGGGAATTTTCACTGGTCCAAAGAGACAAAGAGCTGATAAATACCGCCTCACCAAATATCAAATCAAAACCTTCCCTCATCTCTTGTCCCCCCCCCACCAAATTATTTATGCTCCGTATTGCTGCGATACTGTTGATGTCTTCCTGTTAACTATTGGCCATAGAATGCAACATTAGTTTTTCCCCTATACCCCTCTATTATTGACTCTTTTGTGCAAGATCAAACCTTTGAAGGAGTTTATGTGAGAACATATTTATAATTGTAGAATTAATCAGTGGGATATATAGCATTATACATCTCCTTTCAATCATATTCCCCTTCAATATGGCAGTGTTATTTATAACCCCACTAATAAGCTACCATCACTTCTATTCATTCCCTTACATTTAAGTTCAGTCTCACTGGGTAATCTTTCTCCCATCTCTACCTTCTGTGTACCTCTAGGTCCCTTATATTCTACAGTATAAACCTTTGAGATTACCTTAACCAGAGTCATAATAGCAAAATCATACAGTATCTACACTTTTGAGTCTGACTTATTTCACTCAGCATTATGTCCTAAAGTTTCATCCATGTTGTTAATGCTTGGGGGCTTCATTTCATCTTACTGCCACATAATACACCATTGTATGTATATACCACATTTTGTTTATCTGCTCTTCTGTTGATGAGCATTTGGATTGTTTCTACCTTTTGGCATTTGTGAAAAGTGCTGCTATGAACTTTGGTGTGTAAGTGTCCGCTTATGTCACTGCTTTCAGCAATTCTGGGTATATACTGAGTATTAGTATTGCCAGGTGGTAGGGCAATCCAATATTTAGAAACCTGACTGTGATGGTTAGGTTCTGGTGTCAAAGAAACCTGACTAATACGCCACCAAGATATCCTCCACAGTGGTTGTACCATTATTCCCACAGCAGTGCATAAGTGCTTCAATTTCTCCACATCCTCTCCAACATTTGCAGTTTCCTGTTGATTAATAGCAGCCATTCTTATAGGTGGGAGGTGATATCTCTCTGTAGTCTTGATTTGCATTCCTCTTATAGCTAATGAAGAAGAACATATCTTCATGTGCTTTTTGGCCCTTTGTATTTGCTCTTCAGAAAAATGTCTATTCATATCCTTTGTCCATTTTATAATTGGGTCTTTTGTTCTTTTTTGTTGAGTTGTATACTTTCTTTATGTACAAAAGATATCAAACCTTTATCTGATATGTGGTTTCCAAATATTTTCTCCCATTGATTTGGCTGCCTTTTCACCTTTTCAACAAAGTCTTTTGAGACACAGAAGATTTTGACTTTAAGTAGCTCCTATTTATCAGTTTTTCTCTTTACTTTCTTTTGCTTCAGGTGTAAAGTTTAAGAAGCTTCCTCCTATTAGTAGGTCTTAAAGATGTTTCCTTATATTCTCTTCTAAGAATTTAAGAGTACTGGCTCTTGGGTGGGCCACGGTGGCTCAGCAGGCAAAAATGCTTGCCTGCCATGCCAGAGGACCTGGGTTCGATTCCCGGTGCCTGCCCATGTAAAAAAAAAAGGAAAAAAAAAGAGTACTGGCTCTTATATTTAGGTCTTTAACACATTTGAATTAATTTTTGTATAGGGTGTAAGGTAGGGATCATTTTTCATTCTTTTGGTTATTGATATCCAGTTCTCCCATGCCCATTTATTGAAAAGACTATTCTGTCCCAGTTCAGCAGATTTGGGGGCTTAATCAAAGATCAAGTAACCATAGATATGGTTATCTATCTCCAAACTCTCGATTTTATTCCATTGGTCAAAACTTCTATCTGTGTGCCAGTACCATGCTGGTTTGACCACTGTGGCTTTATAGTAATCTTTAAAGTCAGGAAGTGTCAGTCCTCCTGCTTTGCTCTTTTTTTTTTTCAAGGATATCTTCAGCTATTCAAATTCTCTTTTCCTTTCAAATAAAATTGATAACTAGCTTTTTCAAGTTTTCAAAGTAGGCTTTTGGAATTTTGATTGGTATTGCATTGAATCTGTAGATCAATATGGGTAGGATTGACATTTTAATGACATTCAACTTTCCTATCCATGAACACACAATGTTTTTCCATCTATTTAGGTCTTAAACTTTATTCTTAATAAAAGAGTTCATCATCTATCGGTCAGATATAAAACTGTTTGGATTTTATGTTTAGATGCCCATCACAGATACCTTGAAGATAATGTGCCTCAGTGGTTTTCTGCCAGGGTTGACCATCAGCATGACCTGGAGATGTTTCTAAAAATAGTAGTGCTTGGGTGCCACTATAGAAGATTCTGATTCCCTAGCTCTCAGTGGGCCTAAACATATGTCTGTTAAAAATCTCCCCAAATAATGTTGCTGATTATGGAGATACAATCCAAGATCAAAATGCTCTTTTAAATTAATGACAAAGTAGTTTATGGGGGAAAATTACTTATTGTAAGCCACAGACTATAGATAACAATAATACCTTAATATTGTTTCGCCAACAGTAACAGGTGTACCACAATACTAGGGGTCAATAATGGTGGTGGTGGTGGGGTATGAGGTGTTTGGGATTTTCTTTTTGTATGTTTATGCGTTATTTTTCTAAAGAAAATGGTCTAAAATTGAGTGTGATGATGAGTCACAACTAAGTGTTGATACTGTGAGACATTGTATAATTTGTATGGAATATATGGTATGTACATCTCAATGAAATCTACAAAATAATTTTAAAAACAAATAAATAATGCTCTTTTATATTTTGCAGGTTGTGAATTAGAAGCCAGGAGAAGCAGGAGTGGTCCCAAAATTTACAGGTAAATAATTTAATATTCTGGTTGCTCAGGATCATATAAGAATACAGCAAAAATAAGATCCTTTGAATTTGCAAAATGTGTCATTGGGATTTTAGTATAGGCCTGCAGACATTTACGGAATCCTGATTTTGTTCTGAGTATCATGCTAGCTTTTTTTCTGATTTTTCCTCTCTGGCAAACCAAGAGTGTTGCTGGAAATCTTGACAGGATCTCAGGGAACAGAGCTGAGCAAAGGGAAACTGAAGGCTGCATTGTGGATGGCATGTCCTTCATAAAAGTGATCATTCAGAACATGAAGTTCCCTTGGACAAGCAGAGGTAGTTTGATGTGCTAGGAGTGAGAGGTCAATCATTGTGTTCAGTAATGAAGTAGAAACAGCAGCAGAAGCCACAGACATTTCCTAGGTTGAAGGTACAAAGGAGGAAGGAGCTTTTCTGAGTCCTCACCAGCCGTGGAAGTTGGTAACAGGTGACTGAGCCAGTGTGAACAGCAACTGAAGATCAGAGATAAACTTGAAAATGTTTCTACCTACAAAGAACTCACATTCTGCTTTGATAAGTGTAAGCAATATCTGAGTATCATTGTGGAGAACATTTTATGGTTCACCATAAAGCCTTGGTTAAGTGAGTGAGGACATTCCAAGGAGAAGAAAAATATGTGCAAACTATACAGCAGCAAACCAGGGTGATGTGTTAAGAAAATGACAAGTAAGTGCTTGTGCTAGAAGCTGAAGCATAAGGAGAAGTTTTGAAGGGTAAGTTTCGAAAGGCAGCAGGATATCTCATGAAACACTGTAAGTATGCACTGTATACTTTTATTCACCTTTGTATCCTCTGTACCTCTGCTTTCTATTAAATGATGAGAAACCACTGTCTGATTTTAAGCAAGCAAGAATATGGTGTCAAGTATATACATCCAAAAGGATAACGCTGTGTTTTAGTTTCCTAGGTTGCTCAAAGCAGATACCATGAATTAGTTTGGCTTTAAACAATAGAAATTTATTACTTACAGCTTAAGCGTGTGAAAATGCCCAAATCAAGTCATCATCAAGGTAATGCTGTCTTTCTGAAGTTCTAGGTGCTGGTGATCCTTGCCTCCTCTGTCATATGGCAACATCTGCAGGTCTCTACCTCCTCTCCCAGGTTTCATTGATTTTAGCTTCTTGCTTCCATGGTTCTCTCTCTCTCTCTTTCATTCATTTATAAAGGTCTCCAGTAAGAGGATTAAGACCCAATCTGAATGAGGTGGGTCACACCTTAACTGAAGTAGCCTCATTAAAAGATCTTATTTACAATGGGTCCATACCCACAGTATGGGTTAGATTTAAGAATATAATTTTCTGGGGTACATACAGTTCTAAACCACCATAAGCTGCTTTGGGGAATATTAAGCTCCCCATGAATGACAGCACTTAAGGTATTTAAACATTGGACTAGAATTTGGATTGTATGGGTTTAAAAATCTTTTTCCAACTTGCAGATATTCTACAATACCTGTTTAGGCATGGGGAACCATCAGAGTAGGCATGACCTTTGTGGAGAAGATGTGGCTGAATAAGAAGAGTTAAAAAACAATAAAGAAATATTGTGTAACAGAAGCAAAAGAGGACACTGAACTCCAGCACTAAAATTGTTGGTAGCATAGCTTAGACTAGCCATTTTATCATGCACACACCTTTTAACTGTTCTCTCCCATACATTCTGGTTCTTCTCTTATCCAATCCCTATACTGTAGCTCAGTGTGCTATTAAAAGAAAAAGCAGATGATGTCATCTGTCTGCCCTCATCTCTTCAACATGTTCCTATTACATTTAATAGCCAAACTATTTTATATGGGCTACCAGATTCTACTGGATCAGGATTTCTCAACCTGGACACTATTGATTTGTTGGATAGTTCTTTGTTATGGGTGACTGTCCTGTGCATTGCAAGATATTTACCAGTATCCCTGACCTCTAACCACTGGCTACAAGTAATGCATCCCGCCCAATTGTGACAAACAAAAATTTATCCAGATATTGCCACATGTTTCCTGAGAAAGTGAAATCACCCCATTTAGAATCATTGGTTTACATCTCTCTTTTTCAGGAACCATGTGAATTCAAACATACCACATTCCCTCTCATCCCAGAAATTCTGAACACTTCACCTCCTCCATCTAAAATACTAACCCCTTCCCCCCCCCCGAATCTTAATTTCTAATCATTGCTCATATTCAAGTATAATTACCATGTTCCTCAATAAATCCTGTACTATTCTACCAATCACAGTGCTATAATAAGAGTCTTTTCTTTAGGGGTTAATTCACAGCTGTGTGTTATCATTAAGATCATTGGAATAACTTGACTCCCCTTCTAGTCAGTATACTTACAAGAACAGGGAACTTGGATACTTTCATTCACCTTTGTACCCTTGGTATCTAGCATGAAGACTGGCCCATGATAGAAACTCAATAAACATGTGTTGAATAATTGAATGAAAAATGAACAATTATAATAATGAGGAAAGGAAAATCAGATTTGGAAAGTGTGAAACCAACACTGATTTTTCATCAAACAGGATGTTGAGCCCTGGGGCCACACAAATAATGTTATAATGTCTTTTCCCTAGAAAGCATACAATCTTGGAGGAAAAAACTGATTAGTAAGCAGAAAATAAGTACAGAGCATCCTAAGTGATCAATGGAGGTCTGAACAATTTGCAGTTGAATACATACAGACCTGAATTGAAAGGCCTTATGTAAGTATGAGAAAAAGTTCCACAAAGAAGGAAATTCTTGAACTCAGATCAAAGGACTCATAGAAGAGTTGGCCAGGTAGACAAGGTTGGAGGAGGTGGAAAGGTGTAAGAGTTGGCTTGATAGGTTGGGAATTGGTACACACGACAGTCCTGGAGGTGAGCAACAACACAGGCAGCTGAGACTGTCCACACAGTTCTGTGTGAATGAAGGTGTGGTTCCAGTTAGCAGACGTGGGAAATGAGGTTGAAGACTTAAGCAGGGATAGAGCATGGGAACTTCGTGTGCCAAGCTAGGACATTTGGAGTTTGTCTCAAAAACAATGACAGGTCATAGATAGATTGAAAGCAGGGACATAATAGAGTCCAATCTGTGATTTCAGATTGACAACTGAGTGTTTAGCCAAAAGAAGGAGAAGAAAATGATTTCATAACTCAGAAGCTCATTGCAAATAAAAGATCTTTGAGTGGCAATGGGCCTTGAGAGTAGTAAGTTCTCAACAAACAAAAGCAAGAAGGCAAACTCATTATGAGGTCTAAAACTGCAGAATCCCTCTTCTTCCAATAGAAGAGGAAAAAGTGCATTGTAATCAATGAGTCCTTCTAGCATCTCTCTCATGAATCCACATTTATTGTTAATGGCAAGATTTATACTGGAAGGTATACAGATTAGGGGCTGGCTCCAAAGTTTAGGGAAAAAGAGGAGAACATAGGCATTTTTGGACACTGCAGCATTTTGAAACCTGATGAGTGAGTGTTTGTTTTCCCATTGTCTGCATTTCTGCTTGGTCCTCCAACATGAATAATTGTCAAGGTTTTGCTAGGCAGAAGTATATTCCAGGGAAATCGGATCTGCAATTTTGCAGAATTTCACAATACTTTTTGCAGTTCTGTGTCAAATTGTTTGTTTAAATCTAGTTTATTTTACCTTCTTGGTTCTGGACATACTATCAGCTGAAATATTTATATCACTGCCTCCTAGGAGTTGTGCATTTCCCTTGCTCTGTGAAAAAAATGTGCTGACCTGCTATATGTATATGAGTAATTGTTTTTATTTTAATTACTCAAGTGCCTGTGGAAGGATATTTGGATGGCTGTCTTGTTCTCTCTTTGACTATTTCTTGTCTTGTTTCCATCCGCTCCCTGTCACCAACATAGTTCTTGTGCTGGTCACTGACAAGGTCTTCGGAGAGCATTTGAAGGTTGGAATCTCCATCTATATCTAGTCTTTTGAAAGAAATTGTGGGACTCACAGGCATAAATACATCTTTGCAGCCAGATGCAGAAATCCGTCTCCTCCAGAAGGCCCAAGACATTGGAAAAATAACTCAAACACATTCTTATTGTTCAAATCTTATTTCTGAAAACAACTCTCTTCTAGCACACACATTCATGATATCATATGGCATTCTATCCTCAGTTCACACCACTGCTGACTTCCATCATTCATTCAACACCAATTACCAAATATCCATTGTGCTCCAATGAACAAAATAGAGATCTCCCTGCTTTAGCGTCTGCACTGGGCACTAGACAACAAAGATTGTAACAATTAACACCTTTGTGGTTAGGTATATCATGATGGAGGGGTGCTATGTGAGTCCAGGAAGCTATGGAATTTATGCCAGGCAAAGTGATATTCAAGCTGAGGAAAAAGAGGAACTTCTCAGGGGATGGGAGGAAGGCTAGGGAGGAAAAATATTCCAATGTTTATTTCATGAGAGGTTCAACTAGGTAGGTGAGGTTAAGTACCTGTTTGTTTGTTTGTTTACTCTTGTTTCTATGAGAGCATGATCAGACATATTTATGATCAACACTAGCTCCAACTCTTCATAACTGGTTTATGCTTGCTTGCTTTGATTTGTTTTTTATCGTGTGTGTGTGTGTATATATATATATATATATATATCACAAAATGTATCCACAAATTTCCCATTTTAATAATTTTAAGTGTACACCTCAGTGGTATTACATGCATTCACAATGTTGTGCCACTATCACTGCAATCTATTATCAAAACCTTTTCATCATCCCAATCAAAAATTATATACCCATGACCCAGTAACTCCCCATTCCCCTCTCCCTGCAGACTGTTGTAATTCTAAATACTTTCTGTCTCTATCAATAAGCTTATTCTAGATATTTCACCTAAGTGGAATTATATAATATCTTTCCTTTTGTGTCTGACTTTCACTTAACATAATGATTTCAAGATTCATGTTGTAACTTGTATCAGAATGTCAGTCCTTTCTACAGCTGAATACTATTCCACTGAATGCATATAGTGTATTTTATCCACTGATCTGTTGATTTATTTGGGTTGTTTCCATCTTTTGGCTATTGCAAATAATCCTGCTGTGGACATTAGTGTAAAAATCTGTTTGGTGTTGAGCAAGTTACTTAACCTTTTGAAGGCAAACTGTCCTCTAATTCATAGAATGATAGTGAGGGTTGAAAAAGGTAGAGCATGCAAGTCGTTTGCACACTAAATGATGTGACAAATGTTCAGTAAATACTACCTCACATTATTAGCTTCATTAGTATGATGATTATCATCATCATCATTGTCATTAACTTTTATCTCAGCCTCACCATGCCATTATTGTTTTCCAGGTCATCCTGACTCAGATTGGTTGAATATTACATATATATGTATACATCAACATCTTTCAGGAATCCACCTAACAGTGGCATAAATCACCTGGAAATCAACATTAAAATGACCACCACTTAAAAGGGGGAAGTGAACAGAGCATAAAAATATGAGTGAAACTAAATATATATATATTTGTCACCTACCTGTCAACATTGAAGGAACTCTTCAATTCAACCTTATAATGTTCCTCCATTTCTCTGTGTTTCTGTATCTACATTGCCATTCCTAATGTTAGGATTTACTATCTCCCATCGAATGAATGAGGTATCATGTTCATGCTCTCTCTCTGCTTCTAAACTTGCCTCTTCTAATCCAGCTTCCACTGAGATACCAGAATGATATTCCTGTAACAGCACACTGGTCACTTTATGCCCATGTTTGCAAACCTCCAAAGATTCCCTACTATGTAAATAATATAGTTTAAATATTTCAGGACACTTTTCATTGTAAGCAATGGTAACAAACTTACACTGATAATAGGAATGCCTTTTCATTATATGTCAATGATGTCACTTCTTATTAAAACCATGAAATATTGCTGACTGAGAGTCAAAGAAATATTCAAACCAATAATCTAGAAATATTACTCAGGGACGTGAGAACTAATGAAGGTAGTCCATGGAAATTAAACATTCACCAGAGTCCTACCCCTTAGGTGCCAACAAATATTTTATTCTTATTTGTAGGTAAGTCTTGCTTTGCACAACCACTGTGTTTCTGAGAAGTCATTTGTTAAGCAAATTTCATATTCTCATTTGTAAATATTTTAATCATAGAGATTAATTGTATACATTTTTCTTAAATGTTAGTGGCCTATAATGTCTTATCAAGTAATTAACAAACCGCAAATACATATTTGACTGTACCTTTTAAAGGTACATTTTAATGAAGCAAAAATGTTTTGGGCTGGATGGATAATAATCAGCAGTTCATTGGTTTTACAAGTTCAATTTTTGGCTATAATGGCTTTTTATCAGTGTTGGACACTTCTATTCTTTTACAGATAAAGGTACAAATAATTACAGACATGAAGGCATTATGAGACAAAATATGGTACAAGATGCCAGTTCTGAATTTGAAGCATGACCATTTTAAGAATTGATATGGTTAACTTTAATATTGATTTCAAACATTGCAGAACATCTCTAATCAAGTTTTTAAATACATGAAAATTTATGTATGTTTTTTAGTATCTTTCCTTTTGAGGAACTATAATATTTTTGGCAGTATTAATTTCACCATTAATCCTGGTAAGCAAAAAAATACATAAAATCTGATTCATGAAAGTCATTATAAAACTGTTTGATGAGTGCAAGCTATGGAGCATGAGAAAGCACTCATCAAATGATAGAGTCATGTTGAAAGGACATGGAAGTCTTTGAAGAAATTCCCAATAGGCATATCTGGAATGAGTTGAGAAACAGAATGGAAAATTATATTATCGTATTGTATAACATAAAATAAAATAAGTAGACAATTTCATATTTATATATATTGAAAAGTTAAGTTCATGAATAAATAAATGCAGGAAAAGGTATTCATTTCCTAATTATGCTGTAACTAATTACCACAAATTTTCTTGCCTTTTCCGACTTCTATAAACTTCTCGCATTCGTTGGCTTGTAGCTCCCTTCTATCTTCAAAATGGAAAGTGGATAGTAGCATCTTTATCATATTATATTACTCTGACACTAACCCTTGTGCTTCTGTCTCCCACATTTAAAGGACCATTGTGACCACACTGGAGCACTGGATAATTCAGGATAATATCTTTATTTTAAGCTCAGTCGATTAACAACTTTAATTCCATCTGCAACTATATTCCCCAACCCTTGTCATGTATAATATATTTAAAAGAACTAGCTATTAGGATATGTATGTCTTGGGAGCAGGGAGCAGTTATTCTACCTACTACATAATTTATACTTAATAATTGTAAAAGGAATGATGTAAATAGAAAAATCACCATTTGTCAAACACTGGTTGGGCTGGTTTGAAAGTATTATGTACCTCAGAAAAGCCATCTTTTAATCCTGATTCAATAGTGGTGGGAATCCTTTGATTAGATTATCTCCACACAGATGTGATGCACCCAGTTGTGGATGTGACCTTTGATCAGATGGAGATGTGACTCCATCCATTCAAGGTGGGTCTTGATTAGTGTACTGGAATCCTTTAAAAGAGGAAATATTTTGGAGAAAGCCAGAAACAACAGAAGCCTCAGAGCCAATAGAGAGGGCAGATACAGACATTTGGAGAACAGTTGCTTCAGAGAACAGAGACACGGATGTTTGGAGATATTTGGAGCCTAGCAGACATTACAATGAGATGTTAGGCAAGCCAGGACGTGGAGGGAGCCAAGGGAAGCCAAGAGATGAAAGCCAGCCCCAGAGAAGCAAAGTGAGGAACCCCCACAGGAGCAGAGGCTAAAAGTAATGAAGTCCATGGACTAGGGACAAGAAGATGCCAGCCACGAGACTTCCCAGCTAATGGCAGTTTTCCTGACCCATCAGACTTTCTTGAGTGAAGGTAACTTCTGGTTGGTGTCTTAATTTGGACATTTTCACTTCCTTAGAACTGTAGACTTGTAACTTTTTAAATTCTCGTTTTTGAAAGCTGATCCAGTTCTAGTTTGCAGCATTCTGGAAGCTTATAAACTACCGCAATGTCACAATGATTATTGAAGATTAAAATCATCAATAGAGACTGCAATTAGGGATGATAAAGATATATGAATAGCCTCAAAGTGTCTCACAATCTGAAACTCACTGATAACAAATAGAGTAAGGGTAACTTTACAGTGTTGAAGCATGACAGACAAACATAACTCATCTTAATCAAATAATCAGTGAATTGTGGAACTAGGAGCATTCAAATATACATGGAATTAAAATCCTTAAGAAGAGAAAATAGAAGAGTGATAGATGGAAAAAGTATCTTAAGAAATAATGATGGAGCAGGCCATGTTGGCTCAGCAGACAGAGTTCTTGCCTGCTATGCCAGAGACCCAGGTTCAATTCCCAGTGCCTAGCTATGCAAAAAAAGAAATAATCATGAAAAATTGTCCACATTTGATAAAAGCTATAAACCTGCATTTCGAAGAAGTATGACAAATCTCAAGTAAAACAAACATCCAGGAAACTACACCAAAGTGCATTATAAGCAAATTTCTTAATATATGTTTAAAAAATCTTAAGGAGATAGAAAAAAGATACATTATTACAGAAGATAAAAGATAAAAATATCAGCTGACTCCTACTTAGGAAAAATGGGAGTCAGAAGGCAACCTGACTTTAAAGTACTTTATGAAAAAAAGTTCAATCTGGAATTGTGAAACCAGAAAAAATATATGTTTAAAAATTAAAGCAAAATAATTAATTTTACAAACAAAAAGAAAGCTGAGAGAATTCATCTCCAGGCAACAAATTCTAGAGAAATGTTTTTAAAAATCCTTTCGGTAAGACATGAACTAATACCAGAAGGATATTACCCATACACCAAAGAATGAAAAGCACTGGAAATGCATGTATGTTGGTTGAATTAGGTATTTTATCCTGATTTATTAAAAGATAATTATCTTTAAAAATAATTAACAACTTTGGTTTCCCACCAAGATGGAATAACAGTGATCATATTTACTCTCCACATTGAAATAGCCAAAAAAACAATAAAAAGATTGAAACAATGGTTTTAAAGACAACAAGCAATTAAAGGCAGTAATGTTTCAGAGGCAAGAAACAAATAAAATGAGGCTTATGATTGCCTCAGTTTACTGCCATGAAAAAATTTCCAGGCCTAGCAGTATAGTTTGAGCCAAAAAGTCTTCTTGAGTTGAGAAGATGGATGTGAGAGTCTGGGGACGCAAGTATTTAAGTTAGACTGCATAAATCAGTAGCACAAAGATAAGAGTTGCATGAAGAGAGATCCATGAACATCTGTAGAGTGTTCCTTTCAAATTGGTAGCTGAGTACTGATCAGCACATGCATATTTTTCTGGAGACCAAGGAAATAACCATTCAAAAAATTAGAGGAAACAATTTGTAGAGCTTTCAGAGGGCCAGGGATAGTTCCATTTCCCACCAGCCTGAAAGGAAAACCTCATAATTCATGGGCCATTGCATGGAGTATTAAGGAGATTGCCATGGTAGTGGAGAATGATTAACACTAGAAGGACAATGTTCAATTCTCTATTAACAGATCTTGAAATCAAGACCCAAAAGCATCAAATTGCTGCCATGACACTTAGTTATGAACACAGATCAAGAATCCCTACAGAAATACAAAAATTTTGACATCCAAAAACATAAAACTCAGTGTTTAACACCTTAACAAAGTTTATCAGGCATGCAAAGAAGCATAAAAATATCCATAATTAGGGTAAAATCTATTGAAATCAATCTATAATTGATAAAAATGTTAGAATTAGATCAGGACATTAAGACCATTATCATAAATGTATTCCATGTATTCAAAAAGTTTAGATAAATGAAAATATTCACACCAAACATCCTGAGATGAAAGCTTTAGATTATGAGATAAAAATGCACTAGTGGGATTAACAGCAGAGAAGATATTGCAGAAGAAGGAGTTAATAAAATTAAAGACAAATCACTAGAAACTGTGCAAAATTAAACATAGAAAGGTGGGGGTTTTTAAAAAATAAATAGGCCTTCATTGAGCTATGGAACAATATCAAGTGGCCTACTATAAAAGTAACTGGGCTTCCCAAAGAAAAAGAGTAGAGGAAATCAGAAAAAATATTTGAAGAATTAATGTTTTAAAATGTTCCCAATTTCATGAAAACTTACAGATCTAAGTATCTGAACAAACTCCAAACAAAAGGAAAAAATAATAAGGCTAATGATATTCCAATTGATCAGAAATACGGATAAGGGAAAAACCTTAAAAGAAGCCAAAGGGGGGAAACATTTAAAGGAAAATTTAAAAGATAACAGATGATTTATTGTTTGAAACAATTCAAATGATGAAACATTGGAACAACATCTTTGAGATACTGAGAGAAAAATAATCTGTCAACATAGCATTCTATGCCCAGCAAAAATATCTCTCAAAAACAAAAATTAATAAAAACTTTTTCTGATGAAAAAACTGAAAGAATTCATCACCAACAGATCCATATATCAAAAAATGTTAAATAAATTCCTTCAAGCAGTAGGAAAATAAAACTAAAAGAAAATATGGATCTACACATATGGAATCACAATATGCAATGAAGAACACAATAAATAATGCCTATGTGAATAAATATATGAATTTTTCTCATTATTTAAATCACTTTAAAAGATAATTGACAGTTCTGGGTGGGCCATGGTGGCTCAGTAGGTAGAGTTCTCGTCTGCCATGCCAGAGACCTGTGTTTGCTTCCTGGTGCCTGCCCATGTAAAAAGTAAATAAATAAATAAATATAATTTACTGTTTAAACAAAAATAATAACTTAAAAAATGTAATAACAAAGATATCCCCACTATCTTAGTGTGGGATAGAAATGCAAGCAAATTATGGGCAGATTATTATACTATAATTAAAGTAGTGAAATGTCACTTGAATTTAGAATGTTATGAGTGAAAGGGATACACTATAACCCCCAAAGTAACTACTAAAAATAGCAAAGCAAGGGTTTTTAGCTAATAAGTAAAAAGGGAGATAAAATTGAACATAAAAATTATTCAATTAATCAAGAGAAGATAGAAAAAATGGGAAAAGTATACAAAAAATAGATTGGACAAACAGAAAAACAAAGTTAAATTAAAGCGTATAAATAACCACATTAAATAGAAATAGTCTACATATCCCAGTGAAAGATATGGGATTCCAGGTTGCATAAAAATAAAATAAACAGGATTACTTATATGCTGCCTTTCATGAATGATCTTTAAATATAAAAGCACAAATAGATTAAAAGTAAAAGAATGGAAAATATATTTGAATTTAACAATCAGAAGAAAGCTGGAGTGGCTATATTAGTTTCAGATAAAGAAGGAATAATGATAAAGGGACCATTTCATCCAGAAGACATAACAATACTTATGAATCTGAAAGAGCTTCAATGTGAAGCAAAACTGAATAGAACTGAAAGGAGAAACATAGAATTCACCAGTATGGTGAGAGATTATAATATACTCCTCTCAGTCACTGATTGAAAAGGTGGACAGAATATTATTAAGTATATAAAAGATGGTGAACAACAAAATCAATCAATTTGATCTAATTGACATTTATGTAACGTTTCAACTAAAAACAGCAGAATACACATTTTTTTTTCAAGCACATTCAGCACATTTGCCATGAGAGATTGCATTCTGGGTCATAAAGTAAGTCTCAGAAAATGACAAGGTTGCTATGTATGTTATCTGACCACAATGAATTTAAAGGTATTTTTTACTGAATGAAAATGAAAACACAGTCTATCAACATTCTTGTAGGATCCTGCTAAAGAAGTAGTTACGGGGAAATTTATAGCACTGAAACCTATGTTAGAAAAAAAAATAAAAATCTCAAATCAATGACATCAGATTCCAGTCTCAGAAACTACATAAGGAAGAGCAAATTATATGTAAAATAAATAAAATAAAGGAAATAGTAAAGATTAGAGCAGCACTCAATTAAATTGAAAACAGCAAACCAATAGAGAAAAATCAATGAAAATAAAAACTGGTTCTTTGAGAAGAATAATACAGTATATATAAACTTGTGGCCAGACTTATCAGAGAAATAAAGAGGGAAGATATAGACTGTTAATATTTGATATAGCTATAGGTTTTATAGATATTAATAGTTTAATAAGGTAATATTATGATGAACATTATGCCTATATATATATTCAACACCTTATATAAAACAGGCACATTCCTAGAAACATACAAACTACAAAATTTCACTCAAGGAATAAAAGATAATCTGAATAGCTGAATACATATTAAATATTTTGAGTTTTTAGTAAGCGTTCTTCCCACAAAAAAAGCTACAGTCCTAGATGGTATCACCGGGGAATTCTACTCAACATCTGAGGAAAAAATTATCTCAATTCTATACAAATTCGGTCACAATATTGAAAAGATATGAATACCTCCCCATTTATTCTATGAAACCAGCATTGCAGTGATCAAAAAGCAGATAACAGCATTATAAGAAAGAAAACTGCAGACCAGTATCCCTTATTTAATCAATGCAAAAGTTCTAATAAAATATTTTTAAGAAATCCAACCCAGCAGTATTTATGAGAGATAATACATCATTACCAAATGGGGTAATTCTCAGAAAGACAAGTTTGGCATAACACTAAAAAACTAATCAATGAAAGAACTGTATTATCATCTCAATAAATGTAGGACATCATTTGACAACATCTAACATATTCATTCCTGATTAGTTTTTAAATTTCACCAAATTTGGTACAGGAAGGCACTTTTCAACCTGATAAAGGTCATCTATGACAAACAGGCAAGCATGTCTGCTCTCACCATTTCTGGATGGGGAAAACTGTCTATGGAAAAAATATGATGAAATAATTAGTATTAATAAATAAGTTAAGCCAGGTTGCAGAATAGAAGGGTGATTGGTAAAAATCTGTTGTCTTCCTGTATTCTAGCAGCAGAAATTGGAAACAATTCAAAACCACTATTTAAAACAGCATCAAAATATGTAAAATCATTACCTTCCCCCACCTCCACTACACGAACATGACCTCCATGGATCAAAGTCTCACTGGCAACGTGGGCCATGACTCCCAGAGATAAGCCTGGCCCTAGTACCATGGGAGTGACAATACCTGACTAAAAAGGAGAAAAGAAATGTAACAAAATAAGGTATCAGTGGCTAAGAGAGTTCAAATAGAGTTGAGAGGCTATTGCAGAGGCTACTCTTATTGCAAACTTCAGCTAGATATTACTAATTACCAAGGTTTGCCAAACCCCAGCCAAAACCATTCCTGTTAACCCTAAAGAACACCTGAGGCTTTATCTGAGACTCTACAAACATTTCACACATTAAGTTTACTTTCCAGAAACCTATAACCTCCAGATGAGTTCCTAGGCCAGGGAAGTCCTGAAATCCAAAGAGGCCAGCCTCTCCAAGAACAGCAATTAGTTCCAGCCCCCTATTCCACATTATTGACAACCCTTTTGAACATGAAAAAGTTGGAATAGGCATAACCCAAATAACCCTAAAGATTACGAGAAGGATCAAAGGAGAAGGAGAGGTTATAACAGAGAAGATATAATTTGACAAATGAGTATTGACTCCTGAATCATTATATTGATATTTCTTTTAGTCTCCAGTGTCTTGGAGCAGATAGAGGGAAAAACCTAAAATTCTGGAACTGTAACTCATACTAAACTCTGAAATCTGTTCTATAACTACTTGTTACAATGTACTTTGATTTTTTTTGCTTTTGTATATATACTTCACAATAAAAAATGTTTAAAAATAGCATCAAAATATGAAATACTTAGTGATAACTTTAATAAATGATGTTACAGCACTGTAAAATGAAAAATATAAGACTGTTGAGAAATAATTTTTAAACATAAATGCAGAGATGCACATGGTTGAGATACAAAATATTGTCAAGATGTTCATTGTCCCCAAATTAATATATAGATCAGCACAATACCAGTCAAAATCCCAGTGGGAATTTTGCAGACATTAGCAAACTGCTTCTAAAATTCATGTGTAAATGCAAAGGGCCTAGAATAGCCAAAAGAGTTTTGAAAAGGCCAGATAAGGAGGACTAACACCACCTTATTTTAAAACTTGTCATAAAGCTACAGTGATCAAGAAAATGTGACACTAGTAAAAAGATAGATACAGATTAATGCAACAAAACAGAGTTCATATATGAAAACTGATTTTCTACAATAGATCAAATTCAATTAACTAGAGAAAAGAAAGTCTTTTCTCCTGAGTGCTTGAACTATTGGATATAACTACATGAGAAGAAATGGCTTGTACCACATACAAAACAAACACATTCCGAATGGAACATAGACTTAATCATAGGGGAAAAGCTTTGTGACCTTTGATTTGGCAAAGATTTCTTAGCTATGAGATGAAAAGTATAATTGATAAAAGAACAATTTGATAAATTAAATTTTATCAAAATTTAGAACTTCTATTATTCAGAAGACACACAATGAATGAGAAGAGAAGCCACAGACAGGGAGGAAATATTTGCAGGTCATATGTTTGATGAAGTACTTGTATGCAGAATAGATTAAGGACTCTTAAAACTCAATAAGAAAAACAATCCAAATTAAAAATGGACAAAAATATTTGAACAAATATTTCACCAAAACATATATATATATATATATATATATATGGTAAGAAAATACACAAAAAGGTACCAATGTCATTAATCATTAAGGAAATGCAAATTAAAACTACAATGAGATACCACTAAATACCTATTAGAATGGCTGAAATTATAAAAACCGACCATCCCAAGCATTGGAAAGTCCATTGAACAACTGGAAGTCACATAGGGGTCTAGTGGCAATGTAAAATGGTTAAAAAAAAAAGTGTGTGGGGGGGAAAGATTGTCAGTTTCTTAAAAGTTAAATATATACCTACCATATGACCCAGATATTCTATAGAAAGTCTTTACCTAACAGAAATAAAAGTGTTTGTTCAAACAAAGAGTTGTAGCAGCTTTATTCATAACAACTCGAAACTGTAAATGTCCCCAGCAACAGGTGAATGGATTCACAAATTCTGTATACACATATAGTGCAATACTATTCGGCAATAAAAAGAAACAAACTATATGTATCAACATGGATGAATCACACAATCATTCCATTAATTGTAATAGATTAAACAAGAAAGAGTTCCTATTCTATGATTCCATTTATATATAATTCTAGAAAATGTAACTAATCTATAGCAACAGAAGCAGACGAAAAGGTTATCTGGGGAGCAGGACAGAGAGAGTGAACGAGGGTGGACTATGCAAAGGAGGATGAGGGAATTTTAGGGGATGATGGAAATGAACCCACAAGCTCTGAGGATCCCTTGTGGTTCAACTTTCATATTGTTTTGACGTTTTGTGAAGGTGGGCAAGGTAGTTGAAGGAAGATAAGGTAGCAATTGTACAAAAAAAAGGTATCAGGCATGTTCCCTGGGAACCTCTTGTAGAATGAATGGAGTTTGAAGAGAGAGATTTTCCTGGCAGCATATCTATGGTTCACTGATAGGGCCTTGAAAATGTTTCAAGAAAAAAAACTTTGTGAAATCACATTATTAAAATCAATGTTGGTGCAATGGTGACTCAGCAGGCAGAATTCTCACCTGCCATGCTGGAGACCCGGGTTCAATTCCTGGTGCCTGCCTATGTAAAAAAAATAAAATGTAAAATCAATGTTTATCAGAGGTAGTTCTATGGGATACTAATTCTACAAGATATTAATGGATGTTCCGATTTTTAAAAAAGATGTGCCCTGGTCAAATATGCTTGAAAAATATTTGCACAAACAAAGCTAAACAAAGCTTTATTGCAGAATTTTATATAGGTGTTAACATGTGTCTCTTTTCAAACCAAATCTCTTAAGGAATTCACTTTTACAAACCCATGCGTCTAACAACTTTTCTGTAAAAGACATGTTGTTAACCCCTTCTTTAGGGAACGGATCTTTTAGCGTAAGAAATTTATTTAGCTGCTAAGCCAATTGTAACTTAGATTGATAAGAGAATACACTTTAACACTAGTACAGGTTAACAGTAATTGAAAAGATTCTAGAGTGTGTTAATTATCAATAACTATAATATAGCTGATATTTTTCAAGTCATAGCTTCAAAATTCAAATATTGCCAATGCTTTAGCTCAGCGCTCACTTCTTTTCAGCTCTGTAAGCTTGAGACATCTGTTTCCCTTCAGGGGCCTCTTCAGTAGCAGTTTTCTGTCACAAAGTTACACTCCTCATTCCAAATGCATGTAACCTTGTTCTGGTACTGCCTGTCCTCAAAGTGTCCTGTTCTATTTCTCATTCAGTGATTGCTAAAAAGCATTATTGAGATCATCAATGTTTAGATAGATAGATAGATAGATAGATAGATAGATAGATAGATAGATAGATAGATAGATAGATAGATAGATGGATGGATGGATGGATGGATGGATGGATGGATGGATGGATGGATGGATGGATGGATGGATGGATGGATGGATGGATGGATGGATAGATGATGGATGCATGGACAAACAGATAAATAGACAGACAGAGAGGCAGGTAGACAATAGAGAGATAGAGACAGAAACTGCGGTAGAGTTTGGAGAGACGGTCTTAAGGGGAAAATTACAAATAGCGGTTTTCAAAAGTTGTCATTTCTCAGAGCTAAGTCAGGATTCAGCTTATCAGGGTCATGTTTTCTACAACCTGGCTAACCTGCCATTGAAGTTAAATCCCATACTTCAAATCTTGAAATACTTTCTCAAGATTTCTTCTGGAAATAATTGAAAATAGAAGATTGTAAAGGCAAAATTGCTTATTCTTTTTATGTTTATGTTACAGCAATGATGTTATTTTGCATTTCTTTTTCCATTTCTTCTGTCCTTGAATTACCACCAAAGCATATGCTTGTTTCTATGCATTGCCATAATTCAAATCTATACTAATAATAAAACCCAACAGAAACTCTAAAATAATGCTCTCATTGGAAATAAAATTAATTTATTGCAGTTTCACAAAAAGTTTTGGAGCCCTACTGTGTTTTTAATCTTAAAATGTAAACATAAATTAGTATGATCTCTCATCACAAACGGGAATAGAATGAAAAGAATATATGAATAACTTTCAGTGCGACTTACCAGCCTTCAGATCTAACTTTAGGCTGCCTCCTAACTTTCAAAGTTTATTATGAGAAACAAAATGAGATAATGTATGACTGGGTGATCTTTTCTTCCCAGGATTAAAGTTGTCTAATATGGAGCAAAGAACATGGCTTTGGAAAAGACAGTCTTGGGTTTGAATTTTAGCTCCACACACATCCTAACTGTGGTACCTTGCCAATATTCTTACATTTTCTTGGCCTCTGTTTTTACATCTGTAGCGTGAGGACAACCAAACCTATCTCACATGGTTGTTATGAAGATAAATGAGATAATCTGCATTATGCTCCCCCTCCAGGGTAGGGCACCTGGTCAGTATTCAATCAAACAAATTCCCTTCCTCTAGAATGGAACAAGGGATTGTTTGAGAGGCTGTTGATCATCAAGAGAAGGGAGAAGGCTGTCAGCAGTAGAACATAACAATTTATAAATTTCTTATTTCACAACAAGCTCTGGGACATTCATCGTCCATGGAAATAAACAAACTCTGAGTCTGGGGCCTGCTCCCAGCTCAGAAAGTCCAATACAAATGCACCTGAATGACTAACGTGAGCCGCAAATGACTCACCAACCGCACTGCAATCTGGGACCATCTGCTGAACAGGGTCAGCCACCCCACCCAAAAAGGGCCCACAGGGGTTTTTACCCACCATCTCAAGGTGTATCAGCTAAAGCCTTCATTCCAATTAATTACGAGGATTTGTTAAAGAAGAAAAGTTTCTCCCTCCATCTTTAGAGCTCACCAAGTTCCATTCTTTCCTTTGGCAGAAGGGGTAAACCCATTCTAGTGGTGTGCTCATTGAGTAACTTTTCCAAAGTCTCACAGATGGACATCCAGATTTCTTTTGCTTTACTCCAACGTGTTTCTGCTTTACAAACACATTGCTCTGTAGGGCACGTGTTAAAGTGTTCTCTTTTTCTTGGGAGTGAAAGGATGGCTATGAGAGTAATGGGAAGCATGTCTAAATTTATCTAAATCCCACCTGATAACCTCACATGCTGAGACTATTTCTGGAATCCTGGACACATGCATTCTGACCATTACTTGCTAAAACTACCCATTTGTGGCTTTTCTCTCTCCATCTACTGTGAACTTCTGAATTTTTCTTTACAAGGATTCACTTAAATGATGATGCAAATACATATCTTTATCCATTCAACTAACTTTAGCAGGCAAAGCTGGTTAATTGCAGTCCTTGTTCTCAGTGAGTCTGAGTCTGGTGCATTCTTAGTATAGTATGGTAAGCAGCTAACACAGGTAGGGAGCATTTCCAAAGCCACTTATTGTGCCATCCCAAAGAGAGTCCTAATTCTATCACACAATGCCATCCTTCAAAGCAAACTCACAAAAAAAGTAATTTGAGTATAACAGCCCCAATACTGAGAATAGGGGTGTTTGCCCTTAGTAGGTGCTCAACAACTGTTTGTTTAATGAATGAATGAAACAACCAAATTTAAAAAGGTAAGCGTTAGATCAGTTTGCCCAAATAATAATTACTCTTCTAGAATAGTCCAGATATAAAACAGACATTACTGATCAAACAGGAAGAATGTAATTTGAGGTTAAGGGGCAACTTGCTAAGGTTCATATTTCCTTATTTGGTGATTATAATAAAAGAAGAATAGTATGTGTATTTTTAAATAGAAGGAAAATTTAGAACACTAGACATTCAGCAAATAGAACCCTGAAAAATTTCTTTCTGCATGCTTCTCCATGAAATCAACCTGCTTTACACTGATTTTTAGTAATGAATAACTCTTAGAACATTCTCTAAAATGGAAGTGCTCTTTCATACATGCAATTTGGATCCCACACATCTAACTGTTCTCTCCATAATTCATGAAGCACCGTGAAATAAAATTGTTCACTGTGTTCTGTTCCTTTTTGTAAAGTTTTGAAACATATAGGCTTATTATAACATGCTTAAATTAAAGTTTTAGCTTGTTATACTAATCGGTGGAATTGGCTGCTTCTATCACATCAAAGTCATTACAGAGATCATGGTGTCCAGACAGAGAAAAGAGGGTGGAGGGAGAACAGTTTTTGGAAATTTTGGAAATGCTGCTATTTCTTTTTAAATACAATGGTGCTTATTCTTGAGTGTGGTCAAAATCCAGTGACTCAGCTATGTAACAAAACTTACTAAGGAATCCCGGCTGGCTCAAAGGTACCCTGAAGACCCACAGTGGTAGCTGTCTGATTTTCCCATCAGACTGCCTTTTTGCTAATAACTACCCTGTTTTATTTTGTTTCATAATTAATTCTGTTTAGAGAATATTATTCTAGATTTTCAGAGAAGGGAAAAAATCAGGTAGAAGAACAATGACAGCCATGAAAGAGCACATTCTTATTTGAATGGTATGGAACAGAAAAGGGGAAGAAGACATACTGGAAAGAGCACAATGCTTTGGAAAGTTGGCACCCTGGGTTCCAGCCTAGGCTCAGCTAACCTTTCTTTGGCAAATTCTTCCTCCCTAAGGGCGCCACTTTTTCCATCTGTAAAAATGAAGGGATTTAGTACAACCACTTTGGAACATTCCTTGGCAGCATCTACTAGAGCTGGAATATATGTCTGCCCTGTGACCCAGCAACTCTACTCCTAAGTATGCACCAATAGAAACAAAATGAACATGCACACCAAAAGACATGTATTAAAAAGTTCATGGTAGTGTTATTTATAATAATGAAAAGAAAACCTTCAACTATTTCAGGTGGCTACCTATCAATTCTAAAATGTGTTATAACCACTCAATAGGAAATTATACAGCAATGAAAAGGTGCATGAAAACATGGACAAATCTCATAATGTTGAGGAAAAATGCCAGACGTGAAAAGATTATATACAATATGACATCATTTATATAAAGTTCAAAAATAGGTGAAACTAATGTATGGTGAGAGAAATGTTTGGGGATTAGACATATCTGGATTGGTGTCTTGAATTTGCAAATTAATGCTGTAGGGCTTTGGACAAGTTGTATTACCTCTCAAAGATGTAGTTTCCCCATAGAGACAAAAAGGTCTTACAGTGCTTTTCACATAAAAAGTATCTGAAAAATGGTGGTTAATGTTACTCTTCACAACTACTATTCCTTTGAACTACCTTATTCTGGAGTTGGAAAGGCATCCCTAAGTCTATTGCTGTCAGTCTCTATCATGTTCTCTAGCACATAATTTGGGGTTACTCTTTCCTCTTTTATTCCCTCTTCTCATCCTCTTTGCTACCCTTTTTTTTTTTTTGCTTTTATTCCTTCCTCCCTATGTTTTATCTTGTACAGCTTTTGACCTTTCTGTGGCTCTCTAAGGCCTCCACCAATATAATTTATCCTAAAGCTCATGTACGATGAACAAAAGTTGCTGATATCTTCCTTTTACATCTCCCTCTCTGGGTTGGTCTCCCACTCTTCTGCACTCAATGTGCAAATTCAGGTTCTGTAAGCCACATCAAGATGTATATGCTGTAATTTCATGTGGATTCACCCCTGGTCTCAAGGTACAGATATTTCATGGCACAAGTTTTACAGCATGTAAAGTATGGCAATGGCATCAAACAATCCTAAGGTTCATTTGACATGTTCCCACTTGGACTGGAATACAGTAAATGCTTCACTCCTCAGCTACCCATTTCCCTCCTTCTCTTCCTATCCACTGTAGCCCAAACCTTCCAAATAACTGTCCCCTTTTGTCCAGTTGCTCATGGGCACTGTTTCCCCAGTTCTTCATCCCACTTGCCATTCTTCAGTACATTTTCTATTCATCAATCTTCTATAAAGTGAAAAGTATACCCTATAACTCCTTTGTTTAAAACCTACCAGAAATAGTTCAATTTAATTGGAATAAATCCAAAGTTATCGCTATGAGTTACCAGTCCTTCCATGACATTTCATTTCAGTACCTACCAACTATCATCTCTTTCCTTCATTGCAATGGACTTTAACCCCTCTCACACATGCACCATGCTCATACCCACTCAAGGTCTTTGTCCATGCCAGCTCTACATGAAAATATTATCCCAGATGATTTCACAGATAGTGCGTCCTCATAATAATTCAAGTCTAAGTATGGCCTTTTGAAAGAGGCCTTTCCCAAGAGCAGCTCCGCTAAAGTAACTGTTAACCCACCTCAACTTATTACTATACCACCCTATTTTATTTTCTTAATAACAATTTTCACTCACTTCATTTATTTGCCTTACTTTTATTGTTGTTTACATGCTTATTGATATGGATGTTGGTGGGGAGGGGGTCATCAATGCGGTTTATTAATGATATTGGTATTGGGGTACAGGGAGTGGTAGATGGCTATCTTTCCCATGATCTGGGTTTCTTTACTTCTATTTTAGGTTGAATTCAGTAACTGCAATACAGAGAGAAGAATCAGCTTGTTTAATGAAAGGATCGCAGCTTCAGATATCCTCCCAGCCTCATCTTTGATTCAGACATGATCACTGTCACTGGCTTCCACCCCACTGGGTCAAGCCATTTTCCAGGATTGATTTGAAAACAAGAACTTTACAAATTTCTCTCTCCTTTACAGGCTTTGGTATGATCTGAGCAAAGAGTTCTCTTAAAAAGAAGAGTATTCTTAGCAGGTTTCTAGAATATTAGCATGAACATCAACAGTTGAGTTCCACCTGGTTAGCATCTCTCTTGCACAGTGTATGTGCATGTTTATAAATGTATATTTGTATATATATGCAATATATATAACAAAAATTTTTTTTAATTGTTTTGCTTTGTTTGTTTATATTTGACTTCCAAAGAACCCAAGTACTTCCAATAATAGTATTATTTGAGAGATTACAATTGGCAGCTATATATTTTAGGAAACTCAAAGAAACACTATGCATATTTAATAAATGCAGGCATCTTAAAATTTGAAATTCCTTTAAAACTTTTAAGTGCTATATATTCATTAAATATTCATTTTCAGGCAGAGACTAAATGATAATTGCTCCAGACACTCTTCCCTTCCTTAGAATATATTTAGTAAAAAAGATTGACATTGAGATATAGCATAAACATTTTCGAGTTGGACCTGGATTCAAACCTTAGTTCTACACATAGTAGTAATGGTTTGATGCTGACAAATTATTTAACCTCTTTGAGCCACAATTTCCTCAATAATACAATAAGACCCATAACACTAGTAAATGATTTTATTAAATCCTTTGGTATTCAACGAAATTTCATTCTTTACATCAATCACTGGATGCCCCAAAAAGGGCCTTTGCTTGGAATCCTGATGAGGTAAGCCTTTCCGATGCCCCTTGAAGGACACAATATCCCAACTGGAATGAGTGCAGTGTTTCTGCTGGTACCCTAGAGTGAATTAATCTCAGCTGAATATAATGTGTGTTGTAAATTTACCTGCTGAGGAGTAGGATGCACTTGCAAAAAACAATACAAATATAGTCAAATATTTTTCTCCAGACCTAATCACAACATGAGTACAGATCAAGAAATACAGATACTATTGACAAATGGAACATTTCACTCTCTTCTTTCTAAGAGGAAGAAGTAGGTTCTAATGTTATGTTTTATTTCATCCTACCAGTGGGTTGAGATAAGGGATGGCTGATTTATCTCTTTTGCCTTTCATGTAATCCTGCTGAATAGAATCTGAACAAATAAGCATAAAAGAAAGCTCTGGTATGATGGAATTGAGGATGGTCCAGGGAGAGTTTGTATTAATCCATGGTAAACGTGAATAGAAATACCCACCCTAACCTACTGAGTAAAATCAGACCCCTGGGCTACTATTATCTTTTATCTCTTATACCTCACTGGAAACATGAATCCTGCCACAGGGATAAAAGACCCATCTACACCTGTGAATACTTCATTCACTGATTAAGTAGAGCTTGGGTACGAGGAGCCATTTATATTTAGATCCAAATATAAAACTAACTACTGCGTGACCATGGAGAACTGCATTTTTAAAAATTTTTATTGTAGAATATAACATATATATAAAATGAAAAAACAACACTAGTTTTCAAAACACTCTTCAACAATAGTTACAGTTAAGTTTGTCAAACTCTGTATTCTGTCTTACATTTCTTTTATATGAGCCTAAAATCCATCATTTTAACAATGAGAATAAGTTACATGAAAGTCATCATTTAAGGGTAAATTACTGAAAAGTTTAAGGGACTATTTTCATAACAATGATCTTACTCAAAGGCACACTCAATTTTTAGAAAAGAATTTGAATTAACCAATTTATTTCTTTGACAGCTTTTACTGAGCACCTATTATTTTCCAAGCTCAATTCTAGGCACTTGGGATAAATTAGTGAACTAAAGACCAAAACTCATCGCCTTCATGGTGCTTGCATTCTAACATACACACACACATAGTGTATGAACTATAAGTATAAATTTGGAAAAAAATTGAACAAGGTAAACTTTCCTGAGAAGTCTAAGCTTGAGCCAAGATTTGAAGGAGTTGAGTCCTCTGAAGACATAAAGATACAAATTGAAAAAACAAATGAATATCTATGAATACATTGACTTTGTGTTTTTGTTTCTACATCTATGTAATAAAACTTCTCAATTCCCTTAAGACAAGTATATAGAATTTGTTTAAATTATGCTACAGGAAAAATATAATAATCTAATGTGAAAATGTAAAAAAATAAAGTTGTTAAGGAAGAGGATGATTTAAAAGAAAGCATATAGAACTAGGGAGGTAGATGATATCTACGCTTGGCTTCTTTCTGGGTCTAATAAACTCAGAAGTCTTAGATGAGAACTAATTTTTCCATCTCTTAGTACCTTTGTTTGCCAAAGTGAGATTTTATCTGCTCTATCTCAAAATATCTATGAGGAATATTTGGGCATAAATGCATTCTGAAATACATAAAAGTCCTACATAAAATCATGATGGTTTCAGATGAATGATGCATTTCTCAGTAGAATGGGAGCAGAAGCAATGTTTTATTCACCTAACTTCACATATTATAAACAGTCTGTGTATTTATCAATAAATGTGGTATAAGTTTACTGTTATAAGTAGAGAAGCTCTTCTGCTTAAGAACTTTCAAATTATAAGTGTTCACAGATTCTAACAAAGCTGCCCACAAGAAGAAAAGCACATTAACTATGCACAACAGAAGCAGATGACACAGCCACATGAAAGTATTTTAGTCTCATCTGTCCTTTATTCATTACTGGTTTATGTCCTATGCAGCATTTGAAGTACTGTACTTTTTTTTTTTAATGTTACTATTGAGAGAAACTGGATGAAGTTTATTTGAAATTTCTCATTTTTTTTTTTTACATGGGCAGGCACCAGGAATCAAACCCGGGTCCTCTGGCATGGCAGGCAAGCATTCTTGCCTGCTCAGCCACCATGGCCCACCCAAAGTACTGTACTTTTACAAACAATTTTGATGAATAAAAGAAAGCAAAAATATACAAACAGCTTTGGGTATATTTTTAAGAATGTGGACAAGAAGCACTATGATTTAGAATTAATGCTGTCAACATACATAGTTCTCCTGTGAAACTTAAATTTACATAGATGTTTAGCAATATTGTGGACACATGAACAAATGGACTTATGTACAAACTTTTAGATCCTAGCCTGATCTAAAAGCCCCATCTATTCTCACTTGATGACTATTGTGGGAATTATAGACTTGTGCAAATAGGTACAGTTTTTAGGCATCTGTGATTGAGTAATGGCTCTTCAAGATATCCACAGCCTAAATCCTGGAACCTAAGAAAGTTATCTTATATACTAACAGGAATTTTGCAGCGATGATTAAATTAATGATTTAGAAATGAGGGGTTTATCCTGGATTACCCAGGTGGGCACTAAATGTAATCACAAATGTCTTTAGAAAAAGGAGACATGGGAGAGTTGACTACAGAGATAAATGTGGAGAAGGTGCTATGAAGACGAAGCAATGAGAGATTTGAAGATGTTACACTGCTGGCACTGAAGAAAGAGGTGCAACCATAAGTCAAGGAATTTAGTTCTAGAAGCTGGGTGGAGCAAGAGACAGACCCCACCCCCACACCTTCCAGAGGCCCTGAGGAAACATGGCCCTGTTGATACTTTAGTTTTGGCACATGAAATTGATTCAGAATTTCTGAGCTTGGGAAATGCTACACTATAACAACATTTCATATAATAATACACAGCTAAGATTGAAAGAAAGGAACAGAAATCCTGAAGGGTGAGAATGAAAGGGGGAAATCTGAACCAAATGCACAGGCTTTCAGTTCATGGTAATGCCATGGTGGGCTAAGGTAACAGAAAAGCTCCAGATCCTGGACACCTGGGGCTGAGGATTGAATGCTCATGTAGGTGCACAGAGTATGGTGAAGCCTGTGAGAGAATGCAAGCTTTAACTACATGCTGTACATAAAGTCAGGGCCCTGAAAGACTGCAAGTCCATGCAGTAAGGGCAAAAATCAATTCTTCCTATAAACCCAATAAAATAACAGGTAAGCTTGTATGCTGGTTTGAAAGGATTTATGTACCCTAGAAAAGCCATGTTTTAATCCCATTTTGTAAAGACAGCTATTTCTTCTAATCCCTATTCAGTACTATATGTTCGAAACTTGAATTAGATTATCTCCATGGAGATCTGACTCGATCAAGTGTGGGTATTAAAATTGATTAGGTGGAGCTGTGTCTCCACCCATTCCAGGTGAGTCTTGATTACTTTACTGGAATCCTTTAAAAGAGGAAGCATTTTGGAGAAAGCTTCAGAGCGATATAGTTAGGAGAAGCAGAGAGTCCACCAGACAACAACCTTTGGACATGAAGAAGGAAAATTCCTCCCAGGGAGCTTCATGAAACAAGAGGCCTGGAGAGAAAGCCAGCAGATGCCACTGTGTTTGCCATGTGCCTTTCCACTTGAGTGAGAAATCCGGAACTTCATGGGCCTTTTTGAATCAATATATCTTTCCCTGAATGCCTTAGATTGGACATTTCCATAGACTTGCTTTAATTGGGACATTTTCATGGCCTTACAACTGTAAACTTGTAACATATTAAATTCCCATTTTTAAAAGCCATTCTGTTCTGGTATATTGCATTCCAGCAGCCAGCAAACTAGAACAGCTTGATTTCTGCCTATGGCTCATAGTAGAAACAATAGATGTCTATGCATATATGTCAGGTCAGAGTATACATTATTCGCATAGTAGAAGTCACAGATGAATAAGACAACCTAAAACACTCTGAGACCACTGTAAGCACCATGGTTTTGACAGAAATGGATGAAAGGAACCGCTTTGCAGAGACACTTTGAAAATCCAGAGAACACATGAGTCATACTGACATCAGGGGTGGATTGTGGGGGAACGACAGCCACTGACAATAAACACATAATCCAAAATTACCAACTACTTGAGGAAATGATCCACCATGTGGGAGGTGAACAGAAAGAACAAAGCAGGAAATTAATACTCCAAGAAATTTAAATTACAGAACATATGAAAGAGATTATCAAATTAATACTTTTTTTTCAAATTAATACTTTTAAAGGATTAATGAACATGGGAAAATTGTAGGAAAATGGCAGAGTAGGATGCTCCAGGAAACAGTGCTCCACCAGAACAACTATTAAATAGGCAGAAACTATCAGAATCAACTATTTCAAAGCTCAGAGAACAGTTGAACACAGTATGGCATCCACGGTAGAATGGAAGAAAGAAGCTGGTGAATTATAGAAAATACCAATAAACTGCTCTTTCTGTGGAGTGGTTACTGGTATCCAACCCCCACTCTTACAGCTGGCAGTAGCTGCCTTCAGCCCCTGGCTTAGCTTACCTGGGCTAGAGAGGGACATAAAAATCCACTTCCCAAAGGACAGGGGTGGGTCCTGGTTGATTGCTGATTGTGGCATTTGATTAGCTATTTCTGGTCACCAGGGACCTGGCTCTGAGAGTAGCCATTGTTCCAACCTGCCCCCTGGACACAGGTCATGGAGGAGAGTTAAGATGTTATGCTTCCTCAGAACTGTAGAAGTCAGTTGAAGGGTTGATTGACTAAGCAGTCAAGAAAGAGCAGCTTCGGGCAGCCATAGAAATCCCAGTAATCCTTCCTGGTCAGCAACCCCCATTCCTTTCCCAGGCCAGTTTGGATCAGCTGGCACATTCTTATTCCTGCTGAATTAGACTGATTTGGGAAACTCCCACTTGTCATCCTGGACTTTGCACTTCAGGCAAAAAAAAGGAGGCAAATTCTGAGACTGCTAAAGCTGTTTAAGAAACAACTAAGGCTGATAGCCTGCTCTAAGACCTGCAGTAACAGATTCAGGAGAGAGAGATCTGTTTCCTGCTAAGTAGAGGGGCACTCAAACTCCTAAAAACAGGGGAACTACTAAAGCCACTCACAAGCACAAACCCAAGAGAAGAACCAGGCCCAGGAAAGACAGGGAGGACCTGCATTTTGCATTTGCCTTAGGCTATCCTTCTTGACAGGAGGGCTGAACTCCCACAGAGAGCACCAGCCAACAAAACACCAATTATCAAAGAATGTGAAAGGTATTTTTCACTTAGATTTGCTTGGTTTTGTTAATTCCTAACATGCAAGAAAATCTCTGTCATATCACCAGCCGGTTATAAATTCAAGGAACAGATATCTCAGGGAAAGAATCCCAAAGATGATATATTGAAATATTACAATGTACGGTGTCAAACAAAAGATTATAAGAGAGGCAGGGAAACAGAAAATAATGGCCCATCCAAAGGAAGTGGATGGAAATTAAGAAAACATCCATGAGGAAGACTGGACTATAGCCATACCAGGTAAAGACCTTACAAAAAAGATCTTTAGTATATGCTCAAGGAGATTAAGGAAAATACAGAGAGGGAATTGAAGGATATCAAGAAAGCAATGAATGAATAATATGAGAACCTCAACTGAGAAATAGAAATTTTAAAGAGGAACCAAAGCAGAACTGCTGGAGTTGTAGACCACAGTAACTGAAATGAAGAATTCCCAGGAAGGTTTCAACAGTGTATTGGAGCTGGCCAAAGAAAGAATCAGAGAACTCTAAGGCTAGCCAATTGTTGAAGTACATAATAATAAACCAGAATACAAGTAGAGATTGATCACATTAATAGATATGAAGATCCAATGTTAATTTATCCCATATTACTTTTTTAAATCTATGATTAATTATGAAAATTGTGCAACTTTTTTTAAACTAGGGAAGTTATAGGTTAACAGAAAATTTATACAGAAAATAGAGTTCCTACACCTCTCTAACACACAGTTTTTCCTAGCATTATCGCTTCGTATTAGTGTGATACCTTTGTTGCAATTGAAACAATGTCATTATAATGACAGTATTAACTGTAGCTTACGTAAGTATCTATATGAGGGTTCACCATGCTGTATAGTCCTAGTCCTATTATTTTAACACTTTATTCTAGTAACATATGTACAACCTAAAAATTCTGCTTTTAACCACATTCAAATATATAATTCAGTGGTGTTATTTACTATTCACAATGATGTGCTACCACCATCACCATCCATTAGTAAACCTATCACCCCAAACAAAGGCTCTGTACCAATCCCTACCTCCATAGTGGCCCCTGGTAAACTGTATTATAGTTTCAGACTTCAAGAATTGGCTTATCCTAATTATTTCATATCTGTGAAATCATACAACATTTGCCCTTTTGTGTTTGCCTTACTTCACTCAACATGATGTCCTCAGGGTTCATCTATGTTATTGCATTTACCAAGATGTTATTCATTTGTTCATATTGAATAATATCCCATTGTGTGTATATATATCACATTTTGTTTATTCCTCAGTTGATGGACACTTTGGTTTCTTCCGTCTTTTGGCAAATTATTGGGGTTACATCTCTGTGAACATCAATGTGAAAATATCTGTTTGAGTCCCTATTTTCAATTCTTTTGGGTATGTATCTGGAAATGAGATTGCCAGGTCACATGATAATTCTATATTTTAAAAGTTTTGTACATTAGGGCAGTGCAACAGTGGCTCAGTGGCAGAATTCTCACCTGCCATGCCAGAGACCCGGGTTCGATTCCCAGTGCCTACCCATGCAAAAAAAAAAAAAAAAATTTATACATCAAAGGACTTTATCATGAAGCTAAAAAGATAACAGAGTGGGATAAAATAAAATAATACTCAATCTAATTCCAGATGGACTTACTATCTAATTGCTAACAGCAAAATTTTAGAGCTTTAATCATATAAGAAATCATTTCTATGACTTTGGAGCAATGGGGCATTTAACAAATGTAGTGCAAAATTTGTGCAATGAAAACTACAGAATATTGTTGAGACAAATAAAATAATATCTAAATAAAAGGAACTATATTCCATGGTCACAGATCAGAACACTAAATATAGCTAAGAATCCAACTTTCCCATATTTTTTCTTTAAGAATGGTCAGTTAACTTGAAGCTATTTACTGAATAGTTGATCCTTACTCATTGATTTGAAAAACATTTGTCAAAGAGCAGTTTCTGATGTATAAATAACAGCGGAAACCACAGAGATTAAAGATTCTGTGTTGACTAAATAAAAGACATACTAGAGGCACACAACACCAGATTTGAAGAGACAGAAGAAAGAATAAATGATATAGAGGACAGGATAATTGACTTTGAAGACTCAAAACAGCAAATGGCAAAAAAGATGGAAAAAACTCAATGGGAACTCAGAGAAATGATAAACAAAGCAAAGAGCATAAATATAAGAATCACTGGTGTCCCAGAAGGAAAAGAGAGGAGTAAAGGGCTAGGAAGAGTAGCTAAGGATATAATGGAGGAAAACTTTCCAACCCTCATAAAGGACATAAATGTACAAGTCAAAGAAGCCCAAAGAACTCCAAACAGAATAAATCCAAATAGGCTTTCCTCAAGGCATATGCTAACCAGTCTATCAAAAGTTGAAGAGAAGCAAAAAATCCTCAAAGAGGCAAGAGAAAAACAATCTACTACATACAAGAGAAATCAAATAAGGCTGAGTTCAGACTACTCAACTAGCACCCTGGAGGTGAGAAGGCAGTGGTATGATATATTCAGGATCCTGAAAGAGAAAGATTTCCAGACAAGAATTCTGTATGCAGCCAAATTGTCCTTTAAAATTGTGGGAGAAATTAAAGTTTTCACAATCAAAGAAGTCCTGACAGAATTTGTCAACAAGAGACTGGCCCTACAAGAAACACTAAAAGGAGTTCTGCTGGCTGAAAAAAAAAAAAAAAGATAGGAGAGGTAGGTCTGGAGGAGGACACAGAATTGAAGAGAATCATTAAGGGCAATTTAAAAAATACAAAAAGAAAGAGGGTAAAGAATATATAGATCTGACAAATAAAATAGAAAAGATAAGATGGTAGAATCAAGAAGCACCTTTTCAGTAATAACTTTGAATATTAATGGACTAAATTTACCAATTAAAAGATGCAGATTGTCAGAATGGATTAAGAAACATAATCCAGCTATAGGCTGCTACAAGAGACTCATCTTAGACACAAGGATACAAACAGATTGAAAGTGAAAGGATGGAAAAAGATTTTCCACACAAGTTGTAACCAAAAGAAAGCAGTAGGAGCTATACTAATATCAGACAAAATAGAATTTAAATGTAAAGACATCATAAAACACAAAGAAGAACACTATATATTAATAAAAGGGACAATTCATCAAGAAGATACAACAATCATAAATGTATATGAAACAGACATTGACAAACTGAAGGGAGTGATAGATGTTTCAACAATAATGGTAGGAGACTTCAAAACACCACTCTCCTCTATAGATATAACAACCAGACAGAAAAATCTACAAGGAAATAGAGAAGCTAAATAACTTGATAAATGAATTAGACCTAATAGACATATACAGGTCATTGCACCCCAAAACACAAGGTTATACATTCTTCTCTACTGCCCATGGAACATTCTCCAGGATAGATCATATGCTGGGGTATAAAACAGGTCTTTATAAATGTAAAAATATTGAAATTATTCAAAGAACTTTCTCTGATCACAATGGGATGAAGGTAGATTTCAATAACCACCAAAGAACAAGAATATTCACAAATACATAAAGATTAAATAATACACTCTTAAACAACCAGTGGGTCACAGAAGAGATTGCTAGGGAAATCAGTAGCTATCTGGAGATGAATGAAAATGAGAATATAACTTATCAGAACTTATGGGATGTGGCAAAGGCTGTGCTGAGAGGGAAATTTATTGCCTTAAATGCCTATATTAAAAAACAAGAAAGAGCAAAAACTGAGGACTTAACAGCAAACCTGGAGGAACTTGAGAAAGAACAGCTAACTAACCCCAAAGCAAATAGGAGAAGAGAAATAACAAAGATTAAAGCAGAAATAAATGAATAGGAGAACAAAAGAATAGAAAAAAATCAATAAACCAAAAATAGGTTCTTTGAGATAATCAATAAAA
>PVIY010005212.1:0-84899 GCA_004026745.1 Myrmecophaga tridactyla
GAAAAACAAAGATACCCTTCAGCTTCTCAGTATTTAACACTGAAATGGAGGTTTTGCCAAGGCAATAAGACTTTAAAAAGCAATTAGAAATAAAAGCCCTGGAAAGGACAGGAAGAAAAAAATCTATTTTTATTTGTAGATGAGAAATTATATATGCAAAATGACACATATTTCCTTTTTTTTCAAAAGTGCCCGTATCCAATTACATTGCCAAAAAATGGTGCATCTCCATGTACTGAAATCTTCTACCCCTTTTCCTAGGCGGAAAAGAGATTCTAATGGGAAACTTTGGGACAAGAGGGTAGTCGTCTCCTACTCTATGTGGACAGTCTAAGCAAGACAAGTCCTAAAACAAATAAAATCACTTTGCTCAGATTCTTTATCCAATTGTGGTTGAAAAATGTCAGTACTTGAGGCAAATTAAGAAACAGTGAAATCCTTCTTAATGCCACGGATGGGACAAAGCAATATGCTAATATAGATAAACACCACCACAAACAGGTCCACACACAACACAATTAGTAGCAACAACTCTGCCAGATACTACAATAAGTTCTTAAATTGTACTATTTTCAATATTCACCACAACTCAGCAAAGCAGAAATTATTATTCCCACTTAATGGACCTGGGAACTCAGTCATTTTCTGCCTTTTTAAGTTGCAATATTTCACAGAAGATCATGGATTTAAAATATAAGTGGTTAAACTATGCTAATTTTTCTGTACCAGTAAATGCCAATGTAACCATTCCTGCAGTGCATGGTGAACCATGTAAACTAGTTATGAATATACTAAAGCCACATTTAATATGTGTCTGCCAGAGCATGAGGGAAGAAATATTTTTTCCTATTTTGTTAGTGTTATTATCTTTGCTTCAGAGTTTTGAATATTATAAAATAGAAAGGTAAGTGAAATCACTACATACATTTTAGTTTCAAAAATGTGCTACAGTACAAGTCTGGGATGGAACTGAACTTCTGAAGTACGTCACTTCCATCACCGCTTTTCTTTTCTTTTTGCTCTTAAGTGACATGTATTTCAAGAATTTGTTTTGAGTCTTATGATTTTACTTTTTACTTAGAATAGCTATCGGCTAAATATAAATCATAGAGGCACAGGGCCTATTGCAACCAGATTTCAGTATGCTTTCTACATCTACTTTACGTTCGTGAATGATTTTTTTCCTTCACTTACTTAGCTGATTTTTGGTGATGCAGGGATTTTTATCCCTTATCATCTCAAGGGAGTTTTCTCATGTCAGGAGACAAAATCTTAGCTTTTCATATGTAAATAAAATACCATAAGATTGGGAATACAGACAGAAACATAATGTGTTGCAGGGTATTGGCATAATTATTCTTCTAGGAAAAAATCCCTTCATGTGGGACCAAAATCGGAAGCGTATTCCTCTCTTCTGTCTGATGACACTGGCTTTCTAGAGAACAGCCTTCAAGGTAATTTGGGAATGAGCAGCACAGCACCAGGTTAACCCAGGGCACTACAGTACTTCAGTCGGGTTCCTTCTTGGGCTTATTGTAGAAGCTCATGGAGGATCAGAGCTGGGAGACCCCATAGAGATAACCTCAGTTTCCAGACAGCAGAACTGAAATCCAGAGAAGTTCGCTGACTTATCCAATTTGGGGCAGAATCTGGGATTTGATTCCATTGCTCTTTGCGCTAAGCCATTCCTCTTCTCACATTTTCAATTTCTACTCTTTTCAAAAATCAAGTAAGGAGACTAGTGATCAAACATCCACATTCATCACCGCAGTCGATAAGATGATTCAGGTCAACTAGCTATATTAAGACCAAGAATATCCTGGGAATAAAAATGACGCATTGGTTACATTTTGGTCTGGGTTAACTGGGATTTTGTGATGAAAGGATAAACCGTAAAACAATGCCCTGGGTATGGGTCTGGTCTAGTTCACTTAGGCTAGGAAGTGACAACAAGGGTACAATTTCTTGAGCTTGGCCCCTAATGCCAATGTCGCTCCCATATCTGTGGTGGTGTCACTTAAGCGTATGCAGAGTCGCCTGTGAATGTCTTTAATCCCCACATTTCTGGAAGCAGGTCCCTCTCCCAGGCCATACCTTAGGTACTCTGCTCACACCTCCATGTGGAAGTGAAATGCCACATGCAGAGCGCAGTAAAACTGAAGCTCCAGAGCGGTTCTCATTGAATTCCTGTCAGGACATGCAAATCTAAAGTAAATGTAATTTCTTATGTGCAGAAAAGATTTGTCGTCACCTGATGCACTCATATATTTGCCTGATTTAATGAAACTGACCCTCACCACAAACCTTCATGAAGATACTTGGGTTCCAATAGCTAGATGTTGCACCAATTTTTGTTTTTCATTTTAAAAAGGTAATGTCAGGAGTTCCGGGAAGATGGCAGCACAGGCTAGGGTGAGCTCAGCCCTGCTCCAGAGAACACCAGGAGAAGGGGAGGGAGAGCAGCTGGGACGGTGACTCCAGGGGTGAGTGATCAGGGAGGGTCTTCCTTCCTACAAAGGAGGCCCTGGTTACAGGAGCTGAAGAACTGAGACGCAGAGAACAGGAGACCGCCCAGCTGGCACAGACAGCCTAGCACGGCTCTTTCCAAATGGAAGCCTTGAACCAGCTGGAGTGCACGGATGGGAGACGGGACCAGGAAGTCAGCCAGGCCTTGCTACCTTCACTGGCGCAGTCCTGTGACCCAGCTCACCCCACACCCCACACACCCAAACCCCATCACCTCCTCCCATTTCCCGTACTCCAGGCGTCCCTACCACACCAGCCCCCAGTGCAATACCTGCCCCCAACCCCCACCCCAAGTGCAGCCCAGCCCACCTCTCCTGCACACCTCCCGAGCACTACCTCCCCCTCCCTGTTCCCTGCAGGCTGTTGCCAGCACATAAGGTTGCAGCACTAATCTCCAAACCTGGACTACCCCTGCCCCCGGCCTATAGTGTCTCACAGCCTCACCCTGCCCTCCCTGAGTTCAGCACATCCATTTACGGCACTCCCAGGCCCACGTGCGCTCATGGGCCTCCAATCACGTCATCCAGCTCTGGGAACCGCACTTTACAGCAGTCCTAGAACTGTGCATACGCACAGCCCTCCGCCTCACTTCCCAGCTCTGAGAAAGTGCCGACCTGCGCAGCTGGGTCACATCTGCCCCCAGTCCACGAAGGCGTAACACCGACCTGCTGCCACAGCTCTACATGTGCACAAAGGGCCCCATGCCTTAGACCAGTGCACACCAGGATTACGCCCCAAAGACCAGTGCACCCACAAAGCTACATCCTCCCTGGCCGCTGGGCACCACGTTCACAAGCATCACCGTAACATCCCCAACCTGTGCCTATACCTGCCCTGAAACAAATCACCACACTGAGTGCTCCACCCCGTGTCCTGCTGCCTGCTGTACAACCATCCTGCAAACACACCTTAGACTACTGAAAGAAATCAACTCCCAAAGTAAATCAATCAATATATTTACATGCGGCTAAAATAGAAGATCACTAAGCATATCACAATGCAGTCAGATATAGCCCTGCCTAAGGACCAAATTAAAACATCAGAGGAGACAGATCCTGGAACAACTAATCAAAGACGTTCATAGAACTCTACTAAATAAAATAAATGCAATGGCTAATGACATAAAGGAGATCAAGAAGAAACTAGAAGAGCATAAAGAGGAACTTGAAACAATAAATAGAAAAATAGCCGATATCACAGAGATTAAAAATGCTATAGGCTAAATAAAAAATATACTAGAGACACACAACAGCAGACTTGAAGAGGCAGAAGAATAAGTGAGTTAGAGGACAGGACAACTTATTTTAAACACTTACAAAACAGCAAATGGCAAATAAGATGGAAAATTTTGAATTGAATCTCAGGGAAATGATGGACAAAATAAAGTGCACAAATATAATAATCATTGGTGTCCCAGGAGGAGAAGAGAAGAGTAAAGAGGTAGGAAGATTAGTTGAGGATATAATGGGGGAAAACTTTCCAACCCTTATAAAGGACATAAATTTGCAAATCATAGAAGTTCAATGAACTCTAATAGAATAAATCCAAATAGGCCTTCCCTAAGACACATACTCATCAGTCTGTCAAATGTTGAACAGAAACAGAAAATCCTGAAAGTGGCAAAAGAAAAACAATCTACCACATACAAGGGTAACTGGATAAGACTGAGTTCAGACGATGCAACAGGCACTAGGGAAGCGAGAAGGCAGTGGTATGATATATTTAAGATCTGAAAGGAAAGACTTCCAACCAAGAACTCTGTACCCAGAAAAATTGTCCTTCAAAACTGAGGGAGAGATTAAAATTTTCATAGACAAATAATACTTAAAGAATTTGTCAACAAGAAACTGGCCCTACAAGAAATACTAAAGGAAGTTCTGCCAGTTGAAAAAAAAAAAAAAGACAGGAGAGGGAGGTTTGGAGGAGGGCACAGAATTGAAGAGTACCAGTAAAGGTAATTTACAGGATAAAAAGAGAGAGAGGGAAAAGAAGAAATAATCCTAAATGTTTGTGCTCCCAATCAGGGAGCTCCAAAGCACATGAAACAGACATTGGCAAAACTGAAGGGAGCGATAGCGTTTAAGTCCAGAGTACAGGGGGATAACTGCTATTGCATATTACGGGCTATGTTTAAAAGGAAATCATCAGCACTACCACAGCAACAGTGGAAGTAAATAATGGGGGGAGAGACAGGAGTTAAGGGTAGGTTTAGATTTCCTATTTGTTAAGGGTGTGTTTATTGGTTATCTTTCTTCTGGGAACAACAGAATTATCTAAAATTGACAGTGTTGGTGGACTGTGGGCTTTGGGCATATGAATGATGACTAATGAATGCAGGTGGCTGAAGGATGCACAGACTGAAAAGTAGATTAGTGAATGGTGATGTATACATATGATAAAATACTGTGCTGCTACAAAAAGGAATGAAGTTGTGAGGCGTGAAACAATGTGAATGAACCTGTGGGATCTTTAGTCCAGAGTGGTAACTATTATTTCTGAATTTTGAGAGGCTGTTTTATATATGTATAACCTGGTTTTTAGGGATAAGAACAAAGTCGATCAGGTCGGGATTAAGGTAATTCAGAACCAGGGGTAAGGAAGACATTGTCTGTATTTTAGAACCGCACCTACTCTTTGAGAACAAAGGAAGAAAGATTTATTTAGTCTGGAAACTAAATTTTCTGTAACATATAATCCAATTCAACCTGTCTGGATAGCTCATTGAACAATTTAAACACAGGGAGCCCAGAAGAAAAATGAGAGCCTTTAATCCTGTATAGTTTAATGTAATGCCTAGACGCATCCTAGAATATATTAAACAGATACTCAAAAAGTTTTGGCAAAGTTCCTTGAGAGATGGGAGAAAAAATATATTAGACTTCACCATCAGGGAATCACCTGACACTGTGTCAAACATTAGGGACACCCAAATCAATAAGCCAAGCCCTCAATCATGAAGCTTACTCATGTGAAGATTACGTAGGTAGTGGAGTAGCTTAGCCTACTTATAGGTATGCCTAAGAGTTACTTCTGGAGGACCTCTGTTGTTGCTCAGATGTGGCCTCAATCTCTCTAAGCCCAACTCTACAAGTGAAATCATTGCCCTCCCCTCTATGTGGGACATGACACCCAGGGGTGAAAGTGTCCCTGGCAGCATCGGAGATGATCCCCAGGGATGAGTCTGGCCCTGCTACTGTGGGATCAACAATTCCATCCTGACCAAAACATGGGGAAAAAATGTAACTAATAAGGTATCAGTAGCAGAGAGAGTTCAAATAGTCAAGAGGCTACTTGGAGGTCACTCTTATGCAAGCATCAGTTAGACCTTTCCACCTATCATGGTTTGCCAAACCCCAACCAAAATCATTCCTGCCAACCCTAAAGAACTGGGATAGTTAGACTGGTCATAGCCCAGACACCCCTAAAGAGAGGGATAGAAAGATCAAAGGTGATGGTGGAGCTATACAGAGAAGGTAGGGCTTAAAAAACAAACATGATTGCTGAATCATTAAATTTATATCTCTTTTAGTCTCCAGTATCTTAGAGCAATGTCATGACCAGGTTCATGTATCATGTATTGGCCAGGTGGTGGTACCCATTTGTCTGGTTGGGCAAGTGCTGGCCTGTCTGTCGCTATGAGGACATTTCATAGAATTAAATCATGATCACATTGGCTGCATCTACAGCTGATTCCATTTGTAGTCAGCCAATGGGGAGTGTCTTCTGCATTGAGTAACATTTAATCTAATCAATGGAAGATTTTTTAGGAGGATTCAGAAGAGACAGTCTCTCTTCCTGCTTCGACTGGTGAGCCTCTCCTGTGGAGTTCATCCAGACCCTCCATCAGAGTTGTCAGCTTCACAGCCTGCTCTACAGATTTTGGACTCTATATTCCCACGGTTATGTGAGACACTTTTATAAATTTTATATTTACAGATATTTCCTGTTGGTTCTGTTCTCTAGAGAACACTAACATACACAGCTTGGTGCCAGGAGTGGTTCTTCAGAAACAGAATCTTAAAAATAGATTTTTACAATAGATTTTCTACTCTGACTGAACTCAAAGGTACTAAGGACTCTGATTTCCATAATCAGAATGATACTGCCAATCCATGGAGTGAGTTGACAAAAGAGATAGTCAAAATATCACCAATTTGATTCTCCTAATGCTTCACTTGTACGAAGCCAAGCTCTGGGGGATAACGTTTTTGACACCTTTATGGAGTTGAATGGAAATAGGAGGTATACAGATGTTGCCTGGTTGTTGCTAGATACATTGTATACATTAATGAGTGAAAGGGATGGACTTAAGTTTTCAAATGAGAATCTTACATGCCATCTGATGGATGTAAACATTTCTATGAGGGGCCTGAAGGAAAATCTTATTTCCTGTAGCTGTAGATTTGAGATCTCTGAAAATCAGACTCAGAATCTTATTGTTAGGGTAGCAACTTTACAATGTAAACTGAAATATCAATCTTGCACGGTGTCTGCCGTTAAAGTGAGGGCATTGATTAGAAAGGAATGAGACCCTGAAAAATGGGATGGTGACATATGGATTGATAATGATGTCAGTGGAGAGGTTGGAACCCTAGGTCATAGTGAGTCTTCTCTAGATAACCCGATAATAGTCTGCTCTGAGGACATAGCTACCCCACCTCCAGCCTGCCCTGTGGAGTTGGCCACCTAACCTCCACCTGAAGGGATGAACCCTAGAGTGATTAATCGTGTTTCACCAGATGAAACTGCAAATGAAGGTCCTGAAGCAAATGGCTTAGAAGATATTTCTAATTCTTTTCATGACCCACCCACTCCACCCCTCATTTCTTCTAGACCTATAAGTAGACTAATGTCCCAACAGGCCCAAAATGGTGAGGTGCAAAGTGTCACCCATGAGGAGGTATGTTATACTTCAAAAGAACTGTATGAGTCTTCCAATTTATATAGACAGAAATCAGGGGAATATTTGTGTCAATTCCACACCAAATAGAATAAGGGTGTGGGATAATCGTGGGAGGAATATAAAGCTACATCAGGCTGAACTTATTGCTATGGGCCCACTAAGCAGAGATTCTGCATTCAATGTTATAGCTCTGGGGTTAGAAAAGGCATTAACAATTTGTTTGGATGGTTGGCTGAAACATGGATCAAAAGGTGGCCGACATTACCTGAGGTTGAAATGCCAGAACTGCTCTGGTATAATGTAGATGAGGGGATCCACAGGCTTAGAGAGATTGGAATGTTAGAGTGGATTTATCATGCCAAGCCTGTTCTTACAGCCCAGGAATGTCCGGAGGAAGCACCTTTTACTAGAACAGTGAGAAAGAAATTTGTGAGACTAGCGCTATCATCCCTGAAGAGCTCTGTAGTTGCACTTCTCTGTAGGTCAGCTATTACTGTGGGAACTGCTGTCACTGAGCTGGAATCCTTAAACACAATGGGGATGGCCAGATTCCAAGTTGGCAGAAGCCAGGTGGCAGCACTTAATCGCCAAAGACAAGGTGAATGTGGCTACCATAATAGACAGCACACTGAAAGCAAGAGTCAAAATAATCTGATTCACAGAGACTTATGGCATTGGCTAGTAAATCATAGGGTACCTAGAAGTAAAATAAATGGGCAGTCTACTGAATTCTTGTTTGAGCTGTATAAACAAAAGAGTTCTAAGTCAAGTGAACAGAAGTCTAACTTGAATTACGGAAACAAAAAGTCATGGCCCCTTAATCAATTTCCAGACTTGAGACAGTTTACAGACCCAGAGCCCTTTGAATGGGGGGGGGGGAGTCCAGGTACCTTTGGGGGGGACCCTGTTACCCTCCACAAATTTATACTGTTATACTTCCTCCAAGCCTTCCCTAAGGAGACCGACAGCCTGTTACCAGGGTAACTGTGCATTGGGGAAAAGAAAATGATCAGCTATTTCAGAGATTATTAGACCCAGGTTCAGAAGTGACATTAATTCCAATAATGTCAGAGTGGGGCTTAGGGAGACCAGGTGATTGATGGAGTTTTAGCTCAGGTCCGTCTCACAGTAGGGGCCCTGGACCCATTCTGTAGTTATTTCTCCAGTTCTAGAACACATAATTGGAATAGACATACTGAGCAACTGGCAGAATCCCCACATTGGCTCTCTAACATGTGGAGTGAGGGCTATTATGGTGGGAAAGGCCAAGTGGAAGCCACTAGAACTGCCCTACCTAGCAAAATGGTAAATCAGAAGCAATACTGGATTCCTGGAGGGATTGCAGAGATTACTGCCACTCTTAGGGACTTGAAGGATGCAGGGCTGGTGATTCCCACCACATCCCCATTCAACTCTCCTATTTGGCCTGTGCAGCAAACAGATGGGTCTCGGAGAATGACAGTGGATTATCATAAGCTTAACCAGGTGGTAACTCCAATTGCAGCTGCTGTTCCAGATGTGGTATTATTGTTTGAGAATATCAATACATCCCCTGGTGCTGGGCATATGTTTTTTTATCAATAGCTGTTAGTAAAGACCAACAGAAACAGTTTGCTTTCAGCTGGCAAGGCCAGTAATACACTTTCACTGTTCTACCTCAGGGGTATATCAACTCTCCAGCCCTATGTCATTATCTTACCACAGTGAACTCGATCATTTCTCCTTCCCACAAGACATCACACTGGTCCATTATATTGATGACATCATATTGATTGGACCTAGTGAGCAAGAAGTAGCAACTACTCCAGACTTACTGGTAAGGTATTTGCATGTCAGAGGATGGGAGATAAATCCAACAAAAATACAGGGGCCTTTCACCTCAGTGAAATTTTTAGGTGTCCAGTGGTGAGCTATCCCTTCTAAGGTGAAGGATAAGTTGCTGCATCTGGACCCTCCTATGACCAAAAAAGAGGCACAATGCCTAGTTGGTCTCTTTGGATTTGGGCAACAACATATTCCTCATTTAGGTGTGCTACTCCAGCCCATTTACTGAGTGACCAGAAAAGCTGCTAATTTTGAAGGGGACCTGAACAGGAGGAAGCTCTGTGACAGGTCCAAGCTGCTGTACAAGTTGCTCTGCCACTTGTTCCACACAATCCAGCAGATTGAATGGTGCTGGAAATGTCAGTGGCAAATAGAGATGCTGTCTGAAGCCTTTGGCAGACCCCTGTATTAGAACCACAACACAGACCCTTAGGATTTTGGAGGAAAGCCTTACCATCTGCTGCAGTTAACTACTCTCTTTTTGAAAAATAGCTTTTGGCCTTAGTAGAGATTGAATGCTTAACCAAGGGCCACCAAGGTACCATGAGACCTGAGATGCCTATCATGAGCTGGGTACTGTCTGACCCACCAAGCCATAAAGTTGGGCATGTGCAGCAGCACTCCATCTGTGCCAGTTTAAAAGGATATGTACCCTAGAAAAGTCATGATTTGATCCTAAGCAATCTTGTGGGAGCAACCATTTCTCTGAATCTCTATTCAGTACTATAGGTTGGGAACTTAATCAGGTCACCTCCATGGAAATGTGACTCAATCAATGTGGGTATTAAACTTGATTAGATAGAGATGTGACTTCACCCATTTGGGTGGCTTTTGATTCATTCTTTATAGGAATCCAATAAAGAGGAAACATTTTGGAGAAAATGGGAGATTCTGAGAGAGCAGAACAACACAGCCACAAGAAGCAGAGTCCACCAGCCAGTGACCTTTGGAGATGAAAAAGGAAAATGTCTCCCAGGGAGCTTCATGAAACAGGAAGCCAGGAAAGAAAGCTAGCAGATGACACCATGTTCACCATGTGGCTTTCCAGATGAGAGAGAAACCCTGAAATCATTGGCCTTCTTGAATCAATGTATCTTTCCCTGGATGCCTTAGATTGGACATTTCTATAGACTCGCTCTAATTGGGACACTTTCTTGGCCTTAGAACTGTAAATTAGCACCTTATTAAAGTCCCCATTTTAAAAGCCATTCTTTTAATTGGCTATATTGAATTCTGGCAGTTAGTAAACTAGAACACCATTATAAAATGGAAATAGTATATACGAGATAGGGCCAGAGCCGTTCCTGAAGGCACAAGTAAGTTACATGAGGAAGTGGCCCAAATGCCCATGGTCTCCACTCCTGCCACATTATCTTCTCTTTCCCAGACTAGATGTATGGCCTCTTGGGGAGTTCCTTACAGTAAATTGACTGAGGAAGGAAAACTCAGGCCTTGTTTACAGATGGTTTGGCATGATATACAGGTACCACCCAAAAATGTACAGCTGCAGCACTACAGCCCCTTTCTGGGGTGTCCTTGAAGGATAGGGGTGAGGGGAATTCCTCCCAGTGGGCAGAACTTTGAGCAGTGTACCTGGTTGTTCATTTTGCTTGGAAGGAGAACTGGCCAGAGGTTCATCTGTATACTGACTCATGGGCTGTTGCTGATGGTTTGGCTGGATGGTCAGGGACTTGGAAAGACCATAATTGGAAAATTGGTGACAAAGAGGTCTGGGGAAGAAGTATGTGGCTAGACTTTTCTGAGTGGGCTAAAAACATGAACATATTTGTGTCCCATATGAATGTGCACCAGAGGGTGACTTCAGCAGAGGAAGGTTTTAATAATCAAGTGGATAAGATGACCCGTTCTGTGGATACCAATCAGCTTCTTTTCCCAGCAACTCCTGCCATTGCCCAATGGGCTCATGAACAAAGTGGTCATGGAGGTAGGGATGGAGGTTACGCATGGGCTCAGCAACATGGACTTCCACTCACCAAGGCTGACCTGGCTACAGACACTGCTGAGTGCCCAATCTGCCAGCAGCAGAGACCAACACTCAGCCCCCAATATGGCACCATTTCCTGAGGTGACCAGCCAGCTACATGGTCGCAGGTTGATTACATTGGACCATTCCATTCATGGAAGGGGCAGCAATTTGTTCTAACTGGAATAGATACATACTCTGGATATGAGTTTGTCTTCCCTGCATGCGATGCTTCTGCCAAGACTGCCATCTATGGACTTACAAAATGCCTTATCCATTGTCATGGTATTCCACACAGCATTGCATTTGATCAAGGAACACAGTTCTCAGCAGGAATGGGCACATGTTCATGGAATTCTCTGGTCTTACCATGTTCTCCATCATCCAGAAGCAGCTGGATTGATAGAACAGTGGGATGGCCTTTCAAAATTCAATTATGGTGCCATCTAGGTGGCAGTACCTTGAAAGGCTAAGGTAATGTTCTCCAGGAAGCTGTATATGCTCTGAATCAGCGTCCGCCGTATGGTACTGTTTCTCCCACAGTCAGGATCCATGGGTCCAGGAACCGAGGGGTGGAAATGGGAGTGGCCTACTCACTATTATGCCTAGTGATCCACTAGGAAAATTGTTGCTTCCTGACCTCTGCTGGTCTGCAGGTTTTAGTTCCAAAAGGGGGAGTGCTTCCACCAGGAGAAACAATAATGATTCTATTGAACTGGAATCTAAGGCTGCCAGCAGGTCACTTTGGACTACTCATGCCCCTGAATCAACAATCCAAGAAGGGGATTACATTACTGGCTAGGGTGATTGACCCTGACTATCAGGGGGAAATAGGACTGCAACTACATAATGGAGGTAAAGAAGAGTTTTCCTGGAATATAGGAGATCATCTAGGGCGTTTTTTAGTACTACCACATTCTGTGATTAATATCAATGGAAAACTGCAACAACCAATCCAGGTGGGACTACCAGTGGGTCTGAAACTTCAGGAATGAAAGTTTGGGTCACCCCACCAGGCAAAGAACCACAGGCAGCTGAAGTGCTTGCTGAAGGTAAAGGGAATATGGAATGGGGTAGTGGAAGAAGGTAGGGATAAATATGAACTTCGACCACGTGATCAGTTACAGAAGCAAGGACTGTAATGCTGTTTTGTTCATGTTATACTATTCGAGTTGTAGGACATATGACCTAGTTATTAGTGTCTGTTTTTAGATAAAATAAAGATAATTCTAGCCTGATACATTGACTACAATCATAAAAAAAAAAAGCCATCTCTCAAAGTTAGAACACTGGAATGTCTATTCATTTCATAACCAGTTATCTTGTCCTTACTTTAGTCTCTGTGCTATGGAAATGCTGCATAGCAGCTTTCTCTCTCCCTCTCTCTCTCTCTCTCTCTCTCTCTCTCTCTCTCTCTCTCTCTCTCTCTCATAAGCATCAAGCCCAGCAGGAAATTTCTGAGCATTGCTAGCCTAAGAAAACAATTTCGGAGGCAAAATGAAAACTGCCTTAATATGCATTCTATAAACTGGGAATGGTCATAAGGAAGGATATTAGGTGACAATCTTGTTCTCCTTTATTGTAGAGTCATTTTCTCACAGCTTTACGCCTCTGTGTCTTAGGGAAGGTCTGCAGTCTCCACACATTGCCTTCAGCACAGTGAGAGCAGAGCCGTGTGCTCGGCCCGGAGCCTTCAGGTCAGAACATGAGTCCTTACTCCGTCCCCTGTCATTGCCCTCACTGCTGACTAGTTGTTTTTGTCTGGCAGACTTTACCTGCACTTCCAATGAAATTACACTGGAATTTTCCACAGCAAAGGTTCCCATTTGGAACATTTCCGGTTAATCAGTCAAAGCCCATATAAAAATAGCTTTTGTATTTAAAAATAGGTTTGATGGCATAGTAAAGAACCCCGAGACTTGTCACATAAGAATTTCTTTACTTTAAAACTCAGTCATTACTCTAATGATTATTGCTTTTTAATCTTTTTATATTCATAATTTATTCAGGTATCAGTTCTCCAGATTTCTGTGCATGTGTCATAGCATTTATGACCCTAAAATGCTTTACGGCTTCACTAATAAATCTCTCCGCCAAAGTACCGTCGTGCTGAGGAGTCTGTATTTTCCTGCCAAGCAAAGAGCTTTGCACATAGTAGGAACTAAAGCAATAACTGTTGGATTAACTAAGTAAAATGAATTAAGATATCTTAATAGATAATTCCATCAAGAGCCCCACAGCAATAAGATTTTTCGTTACTGTCAAATCTGTGAGGACAACAGAGAAGAGACTGTACCATTCATGAAAAAGTATAGGGCTTGGGGGAAAATTGCTGTGCGCTTTGTCCTCTATTTTTTCATACTAGTGAAATCTTCTAACAACATGCTCCAAGGTAACAATGAAAACAAATGGAAAGTTATCACAAAAGACTCACACAAATGCTTCCAGGGTACAGATGGGGGCCAGTTTTGAACAGCTCCCCGGCTTCTGTCCAGCTGTGTAGTGGGAGGGCTGACACCTGGTCGGCGACAATACCCTTTTCCCCTTTTGTCCTCCTGCGTCCATTCTAGCCCCAGATGTCTGGTCCTGTCAGGGGGATGGAGAATGGGAGGCAAAGAGAAAACCTAGGGCAATTGCTCCAATTTGTCACCCTCTACTTCCATTGGAGGAGCTTCCCGTGGAATGAGGGGGATGAATGGAAATGTGGTGACAGGGTTTGCTTTGTTTGTCTTCCCTCCATCGGACTCAAATGGAGAGTTCTTAGCTGTCCTAACTCACACCAGCATATCCTATCGCCAAATCGGAATGAAGCTCATGTTAGCACAACTTTTTGGACTAGAGGCATGGCAGTCTCCATGCACCCCACGTTTAATTTATGAGCTATGAAGCCTAAGGAGTGTTAACATTAAGAGCAGAGCAGACATCTTTTTGCACATCTCTGCTAAAGAAATTCAGAATGCCTTTAATTTCAGCAACTGTTCTCTATTTAATAAGGGGGTAGAGCTCCATGGAGAATGAGATGTCATCTCTCTGTAAACCATCAAATAATAAACAAAACTTTTAAGGCTCAAAACTTCTTGTGGTTCACTCATCTCCCTCAGTAGTCACGAAAGGTCCCTGAGACATGCTAGGGGTGTCTCCTGTGATTTCTTTCCAGTTGAAAAAGAGACGCAGATTCTGAGAGAGTATTGGTCCTAGCAGGGTCATCAATTACACCAGTGAAAAGCCTCATGAATATTCGCGCGCATGGTAAATGAGTGCCTCCTTTCAGCCCCTTAGAAATGGATCTCTCACTTGGTGCCTGCCACATGCTGAGGCTTAGTTTCATTCTTCAGTTACTCAACATAATAACTTGTCACAGAACTTTCTACTGTAACTATAGCCATTTGATACTTTGTTTTAATGATTTTTGACATATAGTAGAGACATTTACAATTAAACATGAGAAAATCACATTTCACTAAGAATGAGCTGAAAGTTATAGCAAGTCACAATTGTTCTTTTTTTCTTCTCTGCCCTCAATTTTAACTTTCCAACCTTGTTTTTTGGCGGGTGATTTAAGCCAGTAAGTTATTGAGAGCTTCTGAGCAAACTTTGTTGACAATCTAAGTTTGGCGACAGCACTCACGGCTCTTATTTCCTCAGTATGGAGTCAGCATCTATGTTTCCCCTTTGCTATGCCTTAGCATCATCTCCTCAGTCACATGTATCAACCACTTCTTTCCTAAGAAGAAGCTCTCTCTTTTCCAAAACTGAAACACAATACATGCTTCTTCATAATAAAGTTTTAGGTCCCGATCTTTCCGAAACTGCTCAAGCAGACAGCGCCCTCCTTTACCGCAGCTGTGCCCAGCGGTGTCTGCTCCCACACAGCCCATCGCAACCTGCATCAGTGGAAGGAAGGAAAACGCTGACAGACAGACATGCTCTTTGGTGATGGTGCTTTTTCTTTCTTCTTATGTTGGAGTACAATGTGATCTTTTGCAAAAAAAAAGCAACTAAGCACCTTTTCTACCCCAGATGAGCAGCAAGCACCCTTCTTGGATGTGCTTGTGGTTGCTAGTTTAGCTATCCTTACTGAGGTCAGCATCCAGCCCTTTAGAGAGGTTGGCAGTTTATGCAAGACCTTCACAAATAGAGTTCCTTCCCGGCCAATGGACTTCAAACCCAAATAAAATTTGAAATTGTGAAGCCCAAAGTAATGTGCAAAATGAAACCACCAAAACTTTTTTTCTTTTTAGCATCTGGTGTTAAAAAATTTACTGTGCAGATCAATTTTTACAATTCAGTCCCTGATTTTATTTCCTTTCCCCTCTGTACACAAATTCATCATTTGGCTTTTAAAGCGCGTTGTGAAGTGAGGCATGTTGTTCTGATCATGGCTCAAGAAAAAAGGCAGACCAGGTTTTATAACCTCACCAAAGATATTGGTCTCCTGGTACAAAAGCAGAATTCATGTTTTTAACTTCTCAGAAATCTGACACACTGCCTGGAATAAGTATAGATGTACAGCAGTTGCGTATCTTCAATGCTACTTATTGGTGATTGAAAATAAAAACATCTTCCAGTTCGTAAAATGATCTAGGTGAAAGTATTTCCAGAAATAAAGGTTATGTGAGTTAAAGGAGTAAATAAATAAATATGTGGATTCTGCTGAGTTGCTCCCTCAAATAATTAAATTTTGCACAAACTGGATATCTTGGGGTAGAACACGGCCTTACTTGGATGATATGCCATTTATTTTAATATTGGCAAGAAATTAAAAAAACAAACCATTATTCTTTAGCTTTCACCTTGCGCCTACTGATATTCGCTACGATTTGAGATCAGACTTTGAAAACCTGTAACATGGGACTGCAGAAGCACAGTGAATGTCCCAGACAGGGTGCTATGACCAAAATGTTTATAAACTACCTTATTGGAGGTTGCAGAGGTTTCAGAGAATTTTATTTTAATCTACCTGCTTTACTTCTTGATTCATCAAAGGATGCCAAGTAAATTATTACCTTATTTTGATGTGGAGATTGTTTGAGTATGTCATGTAACATAAGAATAATCATAATATTAGCTGATGTGCATTGACTGCTCCCCACATTCCAGGCCCTGCACCAAGCACCTCATTTACATCATCTCATTTAAGCTTCTGTAGGTGCTCTGTGGTCCCTGCTCTATTATCCCCACGCTATGGTTTTAAGGTTTAAGAGCCAGTAAGAAACGCGCCAGAAGTACAAAGTTCCCTCTCACAGGAGCTAGGAAGGCTCCCTTCAGCTTCACAATATTACTTTGCTTGAAGGACACTGAACATTTATTACTCTTCCTTTAATGCACAAACGAGCAAAATACTCAGTGGGAGCCCCAGAAAACCTCAGGTCTTAAGGAGGGAAATTGTGGCTTGTGAGAAGGAACATTAGCCACCGACAGGTGTTAGGTCGCTCACGCGGCACAGTCCCTGCAGCGCCTTCCAGTCTTCTCACGGACCCGGCGCACGCATCTGCACCTGCATGCCCACGAACACCCTGTGTAGGGAAACCAGTTTAACAAGCAATGCTTAGCCTTGCACGGATGCCGCGCTCTGATTCATTTCTATTCCAGCCTACTTCATTAAAAAATGTTGGCCGAGCCCAGTGCAAATTGATCCATATTTTCATGACCACAACTTTGAAAAAATACTGGCGTGAATTCAGGAGACGTTGTGTCTGTACCCACTTGGAAAAGAACACTTGATCACCTCTTTCCTGGTAACCGCGCTTTTTATTCCCGCCACAGGTAAAACAATAAGGAGTGAAAGTGGTGTATAAGGCTTTTAGAATGTGTTTTTAATCGCCTTAGGAGATAAAATAAGAGAATTGACTTTATTGATTGTACCTTAGGCCCAAGATATTGCGCCAGAGATTATTCAAAATACACTCCACCTTAACACACAAATATGAACTTTTGCTCCTCATTGAAAGCTCGTCGGTCCCCTCCCATGCCCTTTACAATACTCCTCTTCCGTCTCCCTAAATGACACCCTTCAAACCTGAGCGCAAACGCTATCCACACCGCGAGCATTTCTTTGATTTCTTCTTATCTCCCTCTGCATATGCATCTATCATACAATATAATTATTTGTCTCCTGTGTTAACCTCTCATGTTAAATTTCAAAAGAGCAGAAATGATAGCAGATATTGAACTAGAATATTATGGAACGGATCTTTTTGGACCGAATATAATTCTGAATTTTATATACCAACTAAATCTATATTTGCATAATAATAAAAACTCATGATTGCATGCATGCATTTCTTTTGGCTTTTATTTTCCATTACATTAATCAATGGGATGAATAATATCCTAAATCAGGTTGTGTCTTTTAGGTGATTAGGTACCAGCAATTTACCAGCAAGACTTTCCTGTATGAATTCATTCCTGTGAACCCCACTTTGACACACTGACGAATCGTTTGTTAACTAAAGAGATCATATACTGTTAACATAGACCAGGATAGAAAACTTCCCTCAATAATTACAAAGATGTGGCTTGAGAAATGAGTGATCGAATAAATAATCCTTTATAATAACTTTGTTTACATGCTCCATGGACCCTTTTGGTGGCTTGCCCATGTCCCTTTCATTGCTGTGAGTGTTGACTGTTGAATTCTCATAACAGCCTCCTTCTTGGAAGAATTTCCCTCGGCCACATGGAAGCCACCTCACCAGAGAGGTAAAGATTTCTCTTGGTGCTGAGGCAGCCTACCACCGGCCAATGTAACTGACACGGGGTAACAAAAGGCAACCTCTTTTGCCTTAAGGTGGAGCAACACTGTGGCATAAATTCATCCTCTCAAGCAGGCTAACTCCAGACTTCAGCTGAAACTGCTGTGTTCTTTCCCCTTGCTTTTCCCAGGCCCTTTTGCCGGGCAGCAATACCTCAGGAAGTGACAAGCCCCCAGCCCCTATCTCAGGCTCAGCTTTAAAGGACCCAAACTGAAGATACCTGCTCCCAGTGTTTTAATTCTAGAAGTTACTAAATAAAAAATAAGTTGGAATTTTTCAACCATTCTTGAGATAAGCAAATGAATTTCATTTTTTATGAAAGATTTTTTTTAAGATTTTCTTTTATTATGGATAATTGAACCACTTCCATGTGAATTTATCTTATGTCTTTGTGGTGGTTTGAAGCTGTATGTACCCCAGTAAAACACATGTTCTCAAAACTGGTCCATTCCTGTGGTTAGAAGTCCATTATCAATCAGATCTTTGGATGAGGTTGCTTCAGTTAAGGCGTGACCCACCTCAGTAAGGATGGGTCTTAATCTCGTTACTGTCGTCCTTTATAAATGGAATGAATACATACAGAAAGAGGAGAAAAACAGAAAAGCAAGAAGCCGAAATCTGGGGACAACCAAATCAATAGGCTGAGCCCTCAATCTTGGGTTTCGCACCTGTGAAACCTATTCCTGCAAAGCATAGGCTAAGCCTGCTGAAATTTAGGCCTAAGCGTCACCCCAGAGAAACTCTTTTGTTGCTCAGAGTGGCCTCTCTCTTTAAGCCTCTTGGCAGGTGAACTCACTGCCCTCCCTCCTACAGGGGACATGACTCTCAGGGGTGTAAACTTCCCTGGCAACATGGGACAAAACTTCAGGGATGAGTCAGGACCTGGCATCAAGGGATTGAGAAAACCTCAACTAAAAGGGAGAGGAGAGAAATAAGACAAAATAAAATTTTAGTGGCTGAAAGATTTCAAACAGAGTCGAGTGGTTATCCTAGAGGTTGTTCTTTCGCATTATATAGATTACCTCTTTTTAGTTTAAGGTGTATTAGAGAGGCTGGAGGGAAGTACCTGAAACTGTAGAGCTGTGTTCCAGCAGCCATGTTTCTTGAAGATGATTGTATAATGCTATAGCTTTTGCAGTGTGACTGTGTGATTGTGAAAACCTTGTGTCTGATGCTCCTTTTTTCTAGGATATGGACAGTTGAGTAAAAAATATGGACAAAAATAAACAAATAATAGGCGGAACAAAGGTCAAAATAAATTGAGCAGATGGAAATACTAGTGGTCAATGAGAGGGAGGGGCAAGGGGTATGGTATGTTTTTTTCTATATTTTTTATTTCTTTTGCTGGAATGATGCAAATGTTCAAAAAAATGATCATCATGATGAATACACAACTATGCAATGATATTGTGAGCCACTGATTGCACACCATGTATACAATGTTTGTAAGCCAAGAATGTTAGTATGTTTGTATGTTAAGTTTTTACAATAAAAATACTAAAATAAAAATAAGAAGCTGAAATCAATGAAACCCAAAAGAAGTGCAGTTGATGCTGCCATGTGCCTGAATGAAAGGTTACCTAAATATTGGAATTAAAGGCCAGGATTTTTAAAGCAGTTATTCTGAAAAAAAGTCCTAGCAACATTAAACGAACTAGTAGCAGAGAGTATCCCTAGAACCATAAGTTTGTTTTCTAAATACCATCATTTACTAAAAGGAACCAGGTTTTCTTTGAAATGGCTACTTTCTGGTGAGGGACAGGTGACGCTCACGGTCAGTCTGCGGCATCGTGTCAGACAGGACAGGCAGGGAGCTCCCACACCATACCAGGGCCGTGTCCTCAGGGTCCGAAGGGGACCTGGAAAGGCCCCTGTTATCACCAGCAACAGTCTCTATGTCCTGCCTCTGCATCCATTTTCATTGGCTCGGCCACCTGCCTCGGCACCGAACTTTGCTTAGTGAATAAGCAGTTTGCCACCCCCGGGACATAAACCACCCCCAGATCCCAAACCCAAACCTCTACCCACGCACCTTACCCCAACCCCATAGCTGGTCCCAGATGACCAACTAGCTTTCTGCACTGCCCTTGAGCCCCCAGTCCCTTTCCCTTTGTGCATGTTTTCTTTAAACTAACCAAACCTTGATTTCTGCAGGAAATGGGCTAGCCTGCACCCCTGGTCCACAATAAAGGCAGAGGCCCACAACCCTCTCGCTCTACTTGTGTGCATCCCAGCTGCCGTGAGTTCCAGGAACCAACCTCACTTCCGTGGCCCCTCAGGCACCCCTGAGACTGGCCAGTCACGAACGATGCTTCTCCAGCATCGCAGCCCGTGCTTCCCCTGCTTCTGCCTGGCCGCCACCTAGAGCCAGACTGAAAGTCCAGCCTTAGCAGTTTGGAACACACCCATTACCCAAAGAAGTAATAATTCAAGCCTCAATATTGATGATGGCTACGAAAGTAGAAGCACACCTGATATGTTTACTCCTCGAGTTCACAATGATACGAAAGCATTCAGACAATAGATAGACCAACACAAGCTATGGATGTAGAATTAGCATAAAAGGATGTTAAAGCAACTATTGTAAATACTTCAAGGACTTCAAAAATATGATCATGATTGAACAGCTGTGGAATCTTGGCAGAAAATAGAAATAAAAACAAACAAACAAAAACCTTAAATTCTAGAGCTGAAAAGTAAAATAACTGAAATGAAAAATTCACAAAACTGGGAAGCAGGAAAGTCTGGCCCAAAATCAATGGTTAATTTTAAAGAATGCTAGGAAACCAGTTCAATATTTAGAAAACTGGCAAATAAGGAGAAAAAGTCAAATACTTATCCTGCATTTGCCCTACAACTATTACCTCAGGGTAACCAAAGAGATGATGAGAGAAAGTTTCCCTTTATAGATGTTCTTACTTAATACATAAAGAAGAAATAATAGGGTTAGAATATTCCCATTTTTCAGTCTCTAATTAAATGAATCTAAGAAGTTATCATCAATTACTGCTTAAGTCTGGGTCCAGCCAGGAAAACAGAGCCAACTAAGCAGTATAAAAATGAAAGGTTTGATATAGGAACTAAGTGCTTATATTCGTATGAATATGGTAGGAAAAAGGGAAGAGAGCCTGGGGGTTTCATGCCGAGAGTCAGAGAAGCAGCTGTAAAGGGTCCCAGCCTGCGGCCTGGAGCAGGAGGAGCTGGAGTCATGGGCGAGCCCAAGAGGCTGCTCCCCTGGCTGCGGTGACCAAGGGGGACGCATTCCCATGAGGTTCCCCCGGGGCTGGGAGGGGGTGTCACCACGGCTGGGAAGGGCGCTGTTCAGAGCTCCGCACAGCCTCCATGCCTTGTGCCAAAATCACCGACAATGACTTCTGCTTTATTTTCATATTCCATATATTGCTTGCATTCTTCTCATTTTCAAATGCTGTGGGAATCATTCAAGAATGATGTTATGGAAAACACAGTCCCTAGCCTTAGAAAATAAGTAAGGATACTGTCAAGTTGACAAGAGACATTTCAACACAGCTGTCAATATTACAAAAAGAAAGGCAGCTGGAAATCCTATGTGTTTGGTGGAAAAAACGTTATCTATGCCATTCTTGCAGAAAAACAACAGTCCTTTAACTTCCACTTTACATAAAACAATTAGAAATACATGTAACAGAAAATGTTCCATCCTATCCATTTAAATTTATACACCATTTCAGAGAGAAATTAAATGAGACACAAATAAATGAGATATACCATGTTCATATATAGGAAAACTAATATTCTAATTCTCCCCCTAATTTGTCTTCATATTCAATACAATTCCAATAAAAACTCCAAAATATGTTTTTATAAAATTGAAACGTTAATTCAATAATTTATGTAGGAATGCAAAAGACCTTGTATGGCCAAATCATTCTTAAAAGGAGGAGTTATACAACCTTATTAAAAGTTTTACCATAAAGCTGCAATAATTAAGACAATGCAGTACTGGCATACGGATAGACAATTCAGTGGAACAGAATAGAGTCCAGAAATTGATCCAGCCATAAACAATTCAACAAAATGGCCAAGGCAATTCAATGGGGAAAGAAAATTCTTTTCAGTAAATGTCACTGGATCACAGGATAAACATATTTTAAAAATGAGCATTGACCTCAATTTCACACCATAACCAAAAATTAATTTAATTAGCCATAGACCTAAGCATAAAAACTAAAATTATAAAGTTTCTAGGATAACATCTTCCCAAACTTTGGGGAAGCAATGTGTTTTAGACAAGTCTCAGAAAGCAATAATGATAAAAGCAAGAGTTGATGTTAATTTTCATCAACGTTATAATCTGTGCATCAAAATTAATTCCTAAGAAAATGAAATGTCACAAATGGCAATAATATTTGTTGTAAAAACATATGACAAAAAGCTTCTACTGAGAGTATATACAATGCACCTATAAATATATAATGTAAAAGGCAATAGCCCATAAAACCACATAAATGCTTGAGCAAATACTTGGACAGACACCTGATCAAGGAAGACACACAGATTTCCAACAAGCACTTGAAGAGTTGCTGAACCCAACTCCTAACCTACAAAAAAAATGGATAAACTATAAAGACTGGCAAAATTAAACAGTGGTTACAATGTGGAGCAACCAGACTCCAATATATTTCTCAACCCAAGGTAAAATGACGCGACCACTTTAGAAAAACGCTGGACAGTTTCTGTAAAATTTAAACATATAGCTTCTTTGTGACCAAGAAATTACATTCCTAGGTACATGCCAAAGAAAAATGGAAATATATATCCACAAAGATAACGGACCAAAATGGACATAGAAGCTTTTTTTCATAAGGATTTTAATCCAGAAATCACCCAAATGTCATCAAAAGGAGAATACATTAATAAATTGTGAAGTATTCATATGATGGAATGCTACTTAATAAAAACAGATTGAAACAAAGGTAGAGAGCAATAGGTATGGATCTTTAAAACCATTACGCTGAGTGAAGGAATCTGTATATAAAATTATACATGGTGTGTGATTCCATTTATGTGAAGTTCAAAATCAGGCAAAACTCATCTATGGGGTTAGAAATAAACACAGGAGATGAGAATTGAGTGGAATTGCCAGGAAAGAACTTTCTGGGGTGAAGGAAGAACTAGAGGGACATTTTCTTTAACAGCTATCAAAATATGTGAATCTGTAAGTAAGACAGTGTTTTATTAGCATAAGAATAGACAAGTAAACAAGTGGAACAAAGTATAAAACATTCACAATGTTGTGTCGCATCAGCACCGTCCAATACCAAAACATTTCCATCATTCCAAATAGGAACCATGTACATTTTAAGCCTTAAACTGCCCATTCCTTATCCCCACCCCTGGTAACCTATATTCTACATTCTGACTCAATGAGTTGCTGATTCTAATAGTTTTAAATCAGTGAGATCATACAGTATTTGGACTTTTATGTCTGGCTTATGCCACTTAAAATGATGTCTACAAGCTTCATCCATGTTGTCACGTGTCAGAACTTCACTCCTTTTCATCGCTGAATAATGTTTCATTGTATGTATATATACCTGGGTTGCTTCCATCTGTTGGCAATTGTGAATTATCCCACGATGTACATCAGTGTGCAAAAATCTGCTCTAGTTCCTGCTTTCAATTCTTTGGGGTGTATACCTACTGTGGGATCGCTGGGTCATGTGGTAGTTCTATACTTAGCTTTCCAAGGAGCTGTCAAACTGACTGAAGCTGTGGTCACACCAGTTTACATACCTTTCAGCAATGAATAAGTGTTCCTCTTTTTTCTGCATTCTCTCCAACACTTGTTATCTCCCCTTTTTAAAGTAGTTGTCTTTCTAACGGGTGTGAGATGGTGTTCCATTGTGGTTTTGATTTGTATTCCTTAATGGCTAAGGCTGTTAGGCAAATTTCATGTGCTTTATGACCATTTTTATATCTTCTTTAGAGAGATGTCTTTTTAAATCTTTTGCCCATTTTCAAATTGTTTGTCTTTATGTTAAGTTGATGATTTCTTTATGTATTCTGGGCATTTAACCTTTATCAGATATGCGGCTTCCACATTTGCTCCATTGTGTAGGTTGTTCTTTTACTCCAGTGCAAAAGTTTTAATTTTGATGAGCTCTCATTTATCTATTTTGTTGTTGATGCTTGTGCTTTGGGCATAAAGTCTAAGAGCAAAAGGTCCTGAAGATGTTTGCCTACAATTTTTTCTAGGAGTTTGAGAGTTCTGGCTCTTAGATTTATGTCTTTGATCTATTTTGATTGACTTTTTTTGTATATTTGTATATTCTTTTTTTTTTGCAAATGAAAATCCAGTTTCCCCAGCACCATTTGTTGAATAGACCCTTTCCCAATTGAGTGGTCTTTGTCTCCTAGTAAAATATCAGTTGGCCATAAATGTGAGGGTTGACTTCTGAGTTCTCAGTTCACTCCGCTGGTCTATGCATATGTCCTTGTGCCAATGCCATGCTGTTTTGATTGTTGTAGCTTTGTAATAAGTTTTAAGATTGGGAAGTGTGAACCCTCGTACTTTATTCTTCCTTTTCAAGATGGCTTTAGCTATTTGGGTCTTCCATAAAAATGGAGGATATTTTATTCTTTTAATTGCTGTTGTGAATGAGTTGAAATAATGGCTGCCACTGTTTTTGTCCAGGAAGGTGGAAACAATGACAGCAGCTGCCTTTGTCCAGTGCGGGTTGAAAGAATAGTTGCCTTCAAATCTGGGTCCCTAACAATCCGATTTTGCTAACCAGAAGCCGTGATCAGTGACAAGTGATTGAGTACGCCATCCCTGTCCTTGGGGAAGATGATTTTCGTGTGCCTTTCGGTCACCAGCTAGCAAAACAAAGACTGCATGGAGGTAAGACTTACTGCTCTTACTGTAATTTTCAGTCTCTTCTTTCTGCTCTTCCTTGGGTGCTGTATGCTGTTCTTTTGGACTCTGGAGATCCATAATAGCTGTTTCAGACAGTTCTTGCCTGCTTAATAGTTGTTTGGGTGGAAGAACTGAGTTCTGGAGCTCCCTACTCTATCATCTTCCTAGTAAGTCTCCCCAAATCACTTCTTAATCAACTGCAAACTTCTGCTTCTTGACAACATGCAAAGATGTTTAACTCTTCATTTGTGAACAATTTTTTACTTAAGTAGAATTTTCTTAAAAGTAGTTCTTCAGTGTCTTTGTTTTTGATTGAACTAGCTCCAAATTTGCATCATACATGCCCCTTTTGGTAAGCATTCTTGCTTATCTTATATATAACACCTTTCCACTTTTTATAAAAGCTGCTTTGTTCATCATTTTGACTTTTTTTGTTCTTCCATTTGAATACATTTGGTAATTTTTCAACTCTCTGAACCCTTTTAAACATTTTTCTTCATCTAACTTTAAAAAGTTATCATCCTTCTTAGCTGTTGGGTCATTTTCTCCAATTTCACTTCCTGCCCTCAACTTTTGTCTGTTTTCTGTTAATTCTCATTCCTAAAGTTGCATAATCAAACTGAATTCCGTCAGATTCATCCTCACTTTGTTAAATGTTAACTTTCTTGTATACACATCCGTATTTACTAGTAGTTCACCCACAATTTCATCCTGCATCACTTCTGAGTCCCAATTTAGGATAAACCCAGTATAGTTTCCTTTCTCTTCAGTTTAAAACACTTGCTCTAAAAATCATTGCTGTACTCCAAATCTTCCCTTCCATAATTACTCCTTGGATTATTGAATTCCACCGTTGTCATTAGATAACATATCTTTTCATTTTCCCCAAAATAAGGTTTCAGTTTAAACCCATTACCCTAATAATTTCCTTCCTAGTAGGTAACTATCAGAGCACTTTTATTATTTAAAGTAGGAATGTTCATACAATGATTTTCAGTAATTCTTTTACTTGGTGTATTGTGTTCTTATGGCATTTTTACATTATTCCTCACATGTAATGCTAGTATTTTTCTTTCTACCAACATTTGTACAGCACATTTTATGTAGAAATATCACCAGATATTTGGTATGCCAATCATAACACAGAATTATGAAATGTTAGAAGTAAAATCATATTTAAAACTTATAATCACAGTTCATTGTTTTTAAAAGTGAAGGGGTTAAATGCAAATTTCTACCACAACTATCTTTTCTTCCATTATAATATTTCAAGAATTTCTTCCTTCATTAGCATGTGTCATCATTGCTACATTTTTTTAAATGGCAACTTTATTGAGATATGATTCGCATACCATAAAATTCCTTTAAAATGAACAATTCAGTGGCTTTTAGTATATTCATAGAGTTGTGTATCTACCATCACTATCTAATTTCATAACATTTTCATCACCCCAAAATGAAACCTCATACCCATGAACAGCCCCTCCCTCGTCCCCATTCCCTCCAGCCTCTGGACACCTCTCATCTAGGCTCTGCTGCCGTGAAATTTCCTGTTCTGGATATTTCACCTAATGGAATCATATGATATGTGGTTTCTTTCACATACTGTGTTCTGAAGGTTCGTCCATGCTGTAGCATCTCCCACTGCTTCATTTCGTACTATCACATTGTGTGGTTATAGCACAGTTTGTTTATCCATCGTTCAGTGGATGGATATTTGAGTTGTTTCCAACTTTTGGCTATTACGAAAATCCTGTTATTACCATTCTTGTACAAGTTTTTGAGTAGACGCTTTCAATTATCTTGAGCATTTATACCCAGCAGGTCACGTAGTGCCTCTATTTTTAACATTATGAGAAACTGCCAAACTGTTTTCCAAAATGGCTGCACAAAATTGTTTCATTTTTAAGGCTTCTGGTTTTTACACAGAAGCACTCCATCATGCCATCACTACGGTTTTTCATATTCGTGAATCGTGCCCTTGGAGGGTTGTTTTCTCCTTCATCCTCGTTTAGTGAAAGCACAGTCTTTGCTGCACGGCCTTCGTACATCTCGTCCTGATGTCCTTTCATCCTGTCCAACATCCCCCACGAGTTTCAGATTTTAACTTTCCCCGCCCTGGGGAATCTCCAATCCCACATCGTTGAGGGACGCAGCTCTGCCTGGAGCCCTTCTCACAGAGCCTCTGCCTGCCCCTCACCCCCGGGGGCCACGAGGGCGAGGCCCCCACCGCTCGCCGTGACAGCTGCGCCTGGAGACGCCGGACCTGCCCTGCCATGACCACAGACACCAACAGGACCGGTAGGCCTCACTCCAAATCCGAAGTCATGAACGAAGAAGGAAGAGGGATGGACGGACGGCAGATGCTGTCAATCTTTTAATGCATGGCTGTGTAGACTGTCCATGAGGAGGGAAAACATCCACAGCACTGCAGAGAGCTTCCAGTATCAATGCTTTTCACAGTTACTGTTCCTCTAGTTTTTAAGTGATATTCGTGCTATCACACCATAAACAGAAGACAAGAATTGCAATCCTCTGCCTAATTTTTCACCCTCACAACTTCTTACAATTTTTTTTTCCTGTTTTCCTTTTTTTGGGGGGGTTTTTAATGACTCAAATAGTAGGTTTCCACTGTTTCTCATTGGTAGTAATTTTAGTTTGTTGACCCTATAGGCTACAGTTTTTTGTCCCAGGTACTCATTTGGACCAGATAGGACCAAACTCAATTTCATTTGGTTCCTTCGACTTGGAGTGGAGGTGGGGGCGTAAAAATCACATATTTGCAAACTGTTTTATTCTTCCCTTTACACTGGTGTGCAGTTATACTTTTATTTCCTTTTTCCTTGCCTCACATCTATCAAACTTTGCTCAGATGTTAGATTTAGGATTTGAGATGCGGTGAGCCACGTGAGAAGGAAACAAGACCTGCGGCCCGGCCCCCCGGCGGCGTGAGCGCGGTCCCGGGAAGGGCTGCAGCCGCCAGACCCCGCGGGAGTCTCCGCAGCCCCGGCCGAGAGCCGGCGGGGCTTCCGGGCTTCGCCAAGAGGGGACCATCTCAGCCTCAACAATGCCCAAGGTGACCAAGGGAACAGCTGCCTAGGATTTCCTACTTCGTGTACACTTTGTATATATTCTGCTTTAGTTTTTTCACTTTACTTGTCCCAGTGTGTAGAGTGTGGTGCTGTCCAGAACTTCATAGATTTGGGGAGGAAACAGAAAAATTTTCAATTAAAAACCATCCAAATGTGAGCCTTATGGGATTGTCACCTCTTTGTTGCATTTAAGATTTACACATTGAAATCCCTGGCAGTGAGACAATGTTGGATTCTACAGATCTCATGAGTTACTTAGGATTTCAGGTCTGTTTTCTAGGTTTCCATCAAGTCGTTTCCTTCTCAAACTGAAGTAGTCGAAATAAACAAATAAACAGTGAAAAAAGTACTATTTGGAAGGAATATTAAATTTAATTACATTCTCAGTCTCTCAAAATGATGATGGGTTTTTTGAGACTAGAGAAAAATTTTAGAAAACTGGAATTTCTAGAACAATTGAGCATAATTTCATAATTGTGCCTTATAAATTTTTTAATAGCATCATTTGAAATTTAAATATATGTTTTATTCCTACTATATCATGGTATTATTTAGCTCTTAAAAAATGAGTTTTAATTATCTAATTTATAATGTATATATTTAATCTATATAATTTATAAGGATGGATATATGAAATTATATATATACATGTATATATATTTGGCTGGGAAAACACAAATGATTAATTTAGCAAATAAATTTCCCCTTATATAATCATCCATTTTCAGAAAAAAGTATTTGTGTTTCAGATGTAAATGATACTTTTTATGGACTCTAATGCACAATGGGGTCCCTACCATGGACATTTGCATATCTTGATTCTTTTCAAAAGTTCTGTTAGGGAGTGAAAAACGCCATTATGAATGCCATCATTCATAATATGAATATGTTTATGTCCAGAAACGCCCTGACTCTAAGAATGTTGGGTTTCAGCAAATTTCCATATGGTTTTCATTATAAAATGAACAATTCCATCCAATCTGAGTTTATTAATAAATTTCAAATCATGTAGTTCTGCCAACTATCATTCACTCTATCATCGTTTTCATGAGAATGAGACATAATACGATATATGTTTCCTGGGAATGAGTCTGTCCAAAGCTGATGACAGCCTTCCAATCAAGTTTATCAATTGAAATACTATTTCTGCACTCAGTGTTAATTAATATTTCTAAATTTTTTAATATACAAGGAAAGAAACAGAAATACATAAACCTGCCAATTTCTTTGAAAGCATCAGTTTTTCTTGTCTTCAATGCCATGCTGGAGATTAAGTTCTAAGCATTTTAAAATAACAGTCACAGTGTTGCTATATTCAAAAGGATGTATAAAGCACATATCTCAGAAAAACCACATTTCTAAAAGAAAAAGCACCGACGTTGTGAGTTCTCGTCTCTATATCATAAGTGAGTGTTACTCATAAAGGAGTTGAACTCCCTAAACATATGTGTCCATTTCCAGCATTAAAGGGGACTCAGGTGCGGGCAGAGCTGTCTCCAGGCTTTCCCCATGAAACAGGAGGAGCCTCACTGCCCCATCAAACCATATCTGGACACATTCATGGGGCGTTTACAAGAGTTTCATGCATCTGCATGCTCTGCAGAACACGTGGGAAGTAGCTTACAGTTTCTTTTATTAATATAAACTATTTTCACTTTCTCTAGTGACAAATTTCTCAAAATGAGGTTTTTTACACCTATTATAACTGACGATGATGAGAAATTCATCTGTAAACCACAGCTGTGAAGGGAAGTCTTATAAACCCCTTGGCGGCTAGGGAGGGAGGTGGTCATTACAGGCGAGGACAAAGAAGGAGGGAGTCGTTTATTTTGGTGGCAGATTGAAATCCCACTTCTCAAAATTTGCAAAAAAAATTTCAAAGATTATTTGTTGAGATGCAAAATAGCCATTTTAAGTTCTATCCAAAGGTTTATTTCAATATATTCTGAGTGTTTGAAAACTTCTCCTAAGCCACTTCATTCAAACAAACATAAGAAGCCTATGCATTTATTATAAGTTCAATATTTATCAAATGCCAGAAACATGTCAGGCATTGGAGCAATTCCCAGTGGCTGCACCATTTACACGACACCCAGAAAACAGACTTTGTGAGAGGACAGGAATCCGCCCCATGCATACGTTTCCTACATTCAGTTGACACACGCCTTGGTAATTATTCTCACCTGGCACAGTTAATATTGTCTGGTGACTTGCCAGAGATGACAAGTTCTCTACTCCAGAATCTACGAAAAGAAAATAATGGTCTGACTTTTGAAAAGTTGTTGACAAGGAACAGAAACATGCTAAAAAATCAAATGGAATATAAATGTCAAACAAGGGCTCTGCAGTAACAATTGGGGAACTATTGAGAAAGCGCAAATATATTCCACAAAATGGAAGAGCTATTATGCCCCTCCTCGTTAGACCACTAACATGCTCATTGGGGAGAATTCCCGATTTGAATATAAGCAGTTATACCCTTCTAGAAGAAAGTGTGTGACTGGTTACTGTTAATAGGTTTTGTCATAAAATATGAGGTAAGGTAATGTAATGTCTAAATTCCATGAATTGTGCATATCATCTTTTATCATATCAAGAAAACCATGAGTATTCTCAATATAAAGTATAATAAAATAAAAATAGTGGGGATACTCAGTGAAATGAAAATAAAATAAAATGAAAAGGCATCAATGGTGTGTGTGCTGAGTAGATATTTATTAAACTAGGAAATCACTCTTCCATCTTAGGTACAGAGCGTGACTCTCTTAGTTGAGACTGTATTCCATTAGAAACACATGGCAAAAAAGCCATACATGGTGTGGAATAAAAACATGTTGTTGGAAATCAGAACATACTCTGGCTTAATCATGGTCAACTACTGCTTTAATCAAAACAGTATCTGGCATTACATAATCATTTAGCTTTGTAAACACAGATGCAAAAATAATCCTAATCCTCACAACTTTCACGTTTGCCATATTTTATTTGAACATCAGGCAACGTTTGATAGTGAACATGCTACTCTCATTTTCTTTAACTACATTAAACATTTTTAACTCTTAAGTTGATTTACAGAATTTCTCAATGCAATTGCAGCTTATTAAATCCATCTCATGACTTAAAATCCTCCTTTAAGAAATTAGCACATCAAAAATATTTTAGAACCCAAACCAGCAGTATGTGCCACAAAAGATGTAAAATATCCATATCTACCTACCTACCTATCTATCTATATCTACCTATCTACCTATATCTATCTATCTATCTGCCTATATCTATCGATCGATCTTGACTGGCATTGTTGTATAATGTAAGACTTTTCACTAATGATTCATTTCAAAAGCAGTATTTTCATTGAAAACTATGTTTAAAATTAATTAAATAATTTTACAATTAGTTAAACATAAGGAGAACATCAGACATGAAACTTCTAAGTTCAAAACAAATTTTGTCAAGATAAAATTTTTTATACAAGAACATGAAATCACTTTTTAGACTGTAATTCTCTCAGATTTATAGAGAATCACATAAAAAAGTAATAATAAAATATTTAAAGATGATAGATCAGCCTCAAAACAGTTTTTAGAATGAGGCAGATAAAAAAAGGAGAAAGAAAGCAGCATGTTCTTTAAAGATTGTACAGGTTTTCTTTAAAATACAAACAGTAAGAAAGGAAGGGCCATTTCCTACATATGCTCCCAATATTAAGTAACGCCAAATGCTCAATTAAATATACATCGAACAGCAGAACAACACAACTACCAAACTTTCAAAGTAAGAGAAAAGTGCATTTCAAACACACTGAAACAAATCTTAAAGGACAACCTATTTTGTTGTGGTGGCTGTTTCCAAGGTGTTCCTGATCAGATATGAATGACAAAAGTAGAATGTTCTAGGCTAGAAATTTTCAGTGCAGATAAGGTTTTGCCCTCTTCAGTTACGTAAATTGAATTCTTAAAATATGTAAAACTCATATTAATAAAACAGCCAGAAGACGACTTACTAAGATGTTTTGATATCTCACAATTCGTGTTCTTCTGCTAATTGCACATCTATGAACTCTTATTTACATAAAGTTTCTTAAAGTACATCTAAAGGTTGGGTGCACAGACGTCATCTGGGACGAGCTGCCCCTTACAGTCTTCCAGCAAATTTGTGAACTACTTTCCGGCTGGACGGGATCTCCCGGCAGTGACAGGCGTGACCGCGACGGCAGGGCCCCAGGGCCCCAGCTGCCCGGGAGCCTGGCCTGCTCGGCCTCAGGCCTGGAGGGCAGCTGCGTCCACCGCCCTCTGGCTGGCCTTGCTCAGGGCTGCAGGATGGGTGCCAGTGCCAGTGGCCTGGCCGGGAGGGGTGTGATCAAATGCCCTTTGCACCCAGGGTCAGAACTGTTGCTGCACACATATTTTACAGTTTATCGGGTCGTCAGCCCCTTAGCTTCTGAGCTTTTTTTTTTGTTGTTTCCAGAAAAAAATCTATAAATACAGTTTGGTTTAAATCTGTAAATGCAGTTGATATATGCCACAGAATTGACATGAAATATGATACTTAGTGTTTTCTTTTATTAATTCCTTACCTTATACAGGAAGTATAATAAAAATACAGAGACTTAAGAAGATCATGTTTTTCCTTCCCTCATCCATCTTAGCAGGCAATAACAGTATAATTTTTTCAACAGAGAATTACCTGTGTGTCAGAAAAAGATGTTCTAACATAAATTAATTTTTGAAGAGCTGCATTATAATTACAAATGCATCTTACAATCCTCGATTAATACATTTTAGTATTATCACTGAACAATAAAATAGTAGGTAACATCAAATAAGCAAAACACATTGTTTTGAAATAATATACAAACCTCATCTGCCCACTTTTTTTGACAAACTACAATCATTAACACTTTATTTATGAATGTGGAGAGAAACTTAAATTCAAAATAACTGCTAGTTGCCAAAAGTGTTTCTATTTTGAATTAATAATTGATTTGAAGATAAATATTTCTAAAAATAATTTAAACTATTCTTAAATTTTAATAGGAAAAAGAATGAGAATAATAATCACGACACCATGGCGTAAACTCAGTTACAGTCATGTTGGTTCTGCTGTGCTGAGCTGGCTGTTTAACTGAAATGCCAATTAAGGGATGTCCTGAACTTACACTATTTCATTATTGCCTTCCTTTTTAACATAGAAAACCCCCAAAGATATAAAATATGATGAAGCGTGCTGCCTGACAAAATTCTTGGTTGCCAACCACAGGAAGCCACGAGCTCAGCAGAGGCGGGCGGAGGGCCTGGGAAGGGGCCAGGTGACTGGCCCGGGAGGCCTTGGCGAGCAGCTGAGGGAGCGGCCCCGTCCTGGCTGCCCAGCCGGCCCCCAGGCTGGGTGTGGTTGGGGGTCCGCGCCTCAGGTCTGCAGGCGAGCGGGGAGCACAGCTGCTTTGGGCCTGCAGGGCTGTCCCAGGCCAGCTGGCAATGTCCACTTCGCGGTCCCAGGTCTCCCAGTTTCTACCGAGTTCAGTGTCTGCTTCACCCTCTGACCTTTTCTTTATAAAATGGCCAGCAATCAGATAAAGGCCTGCCCCGGGTCCGTGCGCCTTACCCTAACCAGAAGGCACGCCTCCAGGAAGCCTCGTTTCCGAGGGCTTCACAGCAGTGCAGGCACACGCGTGCTCACACTTGGGGTGCAGACTGGGCCCCCACAGGTGGGTGACATTCGGAACATGTCTGCGTAGGGACATAATCAGTCTAGTACAGTTACTGCTTCAGTTTGCCACAACTGCCAGGGTTCACACCAGAAGTGGATTGGTTTTTATAACGGATATTTCTTAGGTAACAAATCACAATTCTCAGGCCGTGACTGTCCACATCACGGGACCAAGCAGAGGGCACCTTCTCGGGGGAAAGAGCTGGCGTCCGGCCCTCGGTCACGTGAAAGGCAGGTGGCTGCTGTCCTCCGCTCTCAGCTTCTGGCATCTGCTGGGACTTTTCATTCTGCATCTCCACGTGTCTGCGTGTGAGCTTCCTCTGAAATGTCTCCTTCCTAAGGACTCCAGTGAACGGATTAAGACTCACCTTGAATGCCCAGGGCCACACCTCCGTGGAAGCATGTTAATCAGAAGTCCCGCCCAGCGATCGGTCTGCCCTGCAGAGCTGGACGGGACAGTCACAGCTGCTGTGCAGTGTGGGACGTCACCAAGGCCACAGGGAGGCTCAAACACACCCTCCCCACCACGCTCCCAGCCCCACTGCCCCGCCTGGAGCCCAGCGGCCAAGCCCACGACAGCAGCCCCGCGTCTCGGCATCACCGGGGCCAGTTCCAGGTCCCCCAGCTGAGCACTGTTTGACAACTGGACTTGGGGAGCCCACGCACATATTAGGAAGCAATCCCTCCTCTCCTGGCAGCGCTCCAACAGTAGCAAATTCTCATGCAAACAAAGGCTTTATACACAGAGCCGCTAGAAAAGAAAATGGAATGAAAGAATAAAGACAACAATTATCTGGTAAGATAATTTAACATAAAAATAAACCTGAAAATTTATGTCTATTAATAGATTTTACTTATCCAAATTTACTCATACAGATATTATTTGCTATATAATATAGTATACAAATAGAGTCTACACAAGGCTTAATTATTTCTTATTGTTTGGTTGGGATTTTTTTGAAAGAATTTGGTCATATTTGAAATTTAGCCCTAAGTTATTTATCACAAAAAATATACAAACCAAAATGAAGGGTGATAAATAGCTCGAAAGAATACATTAAACTCACTGCCTCCACAACCTCGTTTCGTAACCTTTTCTCCAACAAGAGAGCTCTCTGGCTTCTATCCCAGCTCCTCCACTCACATTTCTTGTTAAAATTCAGCAGCAGCCTTCCCGGTCACTGAACCTGCCTCAGCTTTCACGTTTCTAATGCCCAGTTTCTGCTCCATTGAATGGGGTTGAGCAAGTCTTCTCCTGTGACACTGAGTATCTTAATTCTCCTTCTTCCTTTTGGACTGCTTTTCCTGTAGTCACAATACCTCCTTCTTTTATATGCTCTTTGATGTAATCCTGTTACCTTTGTACATTTTCTGTATTTGTGATTTCACTTACTTTCACAACTTAAACTACTCACTTCCGGCCTCCAAATCTCTAATTCTACCAGCATCTCTGAATTTCAGAACCTCGTTGCTATTTCCTCTCTGTCTGCTTCAGCATTCACTCGCACCACATTGCGAGGTGAAGTGCTTCATCTTTTCTTTCTCTCTGCAGTGGTCAGAGCACCTCATCCTCTTTGTCACCAGGTAACGGAACTGCCCCTTCTTAGGTCCGCAGCTTCCACAGGTGGCTCAGATAAGCCCCGATGCGTGAGCAGTGGGACAGATTTAGGGGTGACCACCGCACATGCTAGAGCCAGGAGAGCCCCTCCCCAGACGCTAAACTGCAGGGAGAAGCTTCTTTCCCTGTTGATGGTGCAGCAGTGGAGAGGTGAGGCCAGGACACTCAGCAGACGTATGGCCCTGCCCCACTCTGGCAGTGCCGCCAGCCTGCCAGAAGAGAAGATGCTGCTGGGGTGAAGGGGGAGGACATGAGAGACGGAGAGCCCTCGGCAGTGAAGTGTCCCCGTTCAGGCCCCTTCTAGCAGGTGCATCCTTTCCCATCCAAGCTTTAGCTTTCAGAAGTAATTTCTCCTTTTTTATTTAGCAGAATGCCATACTAGATGGAGTTTCATGTAAGATGCCTTCGTTTATGTCACTCCCTCCTTCAAGGTCTTCCATTGCCCACCATTGCCCGAGGAATAAAGACCTTAGTGTGACAATGTCTTAGCATGACACTCTGAGCCTTTCCAGTCTTGGCCTGAACTCCAGCTCTCATCTCCTACGAATCTTTCCAATCTCCTCTTCTGTTACAAATCGCTGTCCCCTTTTGTTTATCTCACTAACCTGTTGAATGTATGCCCAAATGAAGAGCTCAGCATGCATTGCTTTTTCTTTCCCTTCAGTAAAGGCTTCTATCCTTCCGTAGCATCATGTTTATAATTTTATTTTAGAATTTATTCTATTTTGTCTTTCTATCATACTAGATTGTGAGTTTCTTGTGAGGGCAAACAGTGCATTATTCACCTCTGTCTTTCTTGGCAGTTCCCCACATAGCATCTACATACATATCGGTCCTCAGTGAGTGTTTACTAAATAAACTAATATGACTTATCATAAAGTAGTGGATAATCAAGTACCATGTTGGTACTTCATTTAAATGTCCTTGTTTTGTCTCTGTGTAGAGTCACTGAGCCTCTAAAGGTCTACATTTCTAATTTTTAAAATGATATAATATCTTTGTTTAGTTTTAAATAAGGTATTTATATATTCCTTTGAAGAAATTTTATTGACATCTATTTTTATGAATATTATGAAATTTTATTTTGTATGCTATACATCTTAATGTGCTGTATATTTTTATGAGATTAACAGATGCCAAATAGTACTTGATATAATCAAACCAGAAGTTGGACCAATGTGAATATTCAAGTTTTGAAGATTGAGACTCAGATACCAATACTAGAACTATCTTTAAGTGTATTCATTGTTTTTTGGGGGGTGGGTGCATGGTCCAGGAATCGAACCCGGGTCTCCCACACAAAGATGAGCGTCCTACCACCGAGCCACACGGGCAGGTAAGGGTGATCACTGTTGAGACTGGAAATTGTTCATATTTTTGTGATTTGGGATCTATTTGTCACTTAAAGGATAAATTTAGCAATTATAGATTTTAAGGACACCATTCCCAATACTACAATTTCTGATGTAGGGCTGATTATAGAATCTAGGAGATATCTTATATCTTACACTCCAAATAATTGGTTTCTGCTATCCTATTGATTGAAAAGAAAAGAGAAGAATAAAGAAGTACCTTTTTGCCCCTTTCATTTCTTTTAGAATGTTTTTCTGTGTGCTTCTAGAAAGATCTAAACCCCACTATTTTCCCTAACTGAGAAGACCATGCTCCTTTCCTGTGAGAAGGGCGTGTATGTAAATTGATTTTATCCTTTGACCCAGCTGGGGCCAGAAGCGCAGCTGACGGGGCTGCCTCTGTGGACCACTTTCAAAGCAGGACCAGCTGGACTGCCTTTGATCCAGCCCAGTACCTGCTCTCTCTCCACGAGAGTGTGGAGAGCCTGAACTATGCTCAGCTGGCTCCCACTGACCATCATTCATGGGTTTGTCTGAGACCTCAAAGCTTAAACCTGTGGTTTCTGCTCAAAGGGATGTGAAAAGCAGAGGAGCTGACTACAAGCACTTTCCTTAAATTTAGTCCCATTCATTACATCCAAAGAATGCCTTGTCCCTTGGCCTGGAATTCATGGGCATTTTCCAGATGTGCTGGGTCAATCTAGGCTGGGTTGTCCAGCCAAGCCCGTGCTGCCATGTCCAGCTGCGGCGAGGATGACTCCCTGAGGAAGGCCCAGGTGATGTCGGCAACAACATTACAATAACCTGCTCTCCCCTTCCCCGTAGAGTATATTGACCTGTTCAAATTTTTTTTTTTATCATGGGCATGCACTGGGATTCAAACCCAGGTCCTCTGGCATGGCAGGTGAGCATTCTTGCCTGCTGAGCCACCGTGGCCACCCCCTGTTCAAAATTTTAAATTTGAATTTAGATTAAAGAATTTAGTTGTAGATATCATTGTTCTTATAACTCAAAAACTCTGTGGTGAAATAACCGTCTACTGGCAAATGAACTGAAGCAAATCCTTCTTTTCAACACTTCTTGCCTTTTGTTGAAAACATCTAAATATTCTTGGGAAGAATTGCCAAGTGCACTGACAATTTTACCACCTCTTTTCTGAAGAATATGTCTTGGGTATCAGAATTATCTCTATTTCCAGCCACTTTTTGAAGTGACAAGTTAATTTTTAAGAGCAAACCTATAAAAAAAGAGGTTTTGTGTTTTGAGGAGTCTCATCTACAGAAAATAGTATTCAGAGTTAACTATTCAAAGATCCTTGAGTCCTCTAGGCTTTTCTTCCATATGGTAGCAATTGTATTTTAATAATAAACCTGATGGGGTGTTTTAGTATAAACCTAGGAATCAGGAGTCAGGAGGTCTACATCGGCTTGGAATCATCTCCATAACGTCACGCACATCACTTTGCCAGTGTATGCCTTGGCTTAATTATTATCAAACTTGTGATTTAAGAATCATCACAGTGAGTTCTGAGGTGTCATGTAGTTAGATACTGTTTATCTTTCTGCTTGTCTTCACAGTTCATGCTCCAGAAACTTAGCCTCGAGCTCACAAAAGCACGGATACTGCCAGAATTAAGGCCTTGGCAAAAGGGTTAGTAGTTTCAGAAGTCAGCCCTGGCAGCATTCTCATAGGGAAAGCTCAAACCCTGTCATTTAGCAAAACCGTGGAAATTGAAATGAGTTGTTGGATAATTTGGAATCACCCTAGATAAAGAAAGATTGAATCGCTAATGTTGTAGGAGGATCATCAATAGGTCAAAAGACCTATACCATTAATATTCTTTTTTTTTTTTTTTTTTTACATGGGCAGGCACCAGGAATCGAACCCGGGTCCTCGGGCACAGCAGGCAAGTGCTCTTACCTGCTGAGCCACCGTGGCCCACCCATATTAATATTCTTACTTACGTAATTTCATTCAATGTTTTTGATGTTGTGACAAAATATTAACAAGCCTGCTTTCTCTGAACTATTAAGAATTGTCCAGAAGGAAATTAAGATCTGCCCCTCATCTAGAGTCTTTCTAATGGAAGTGGCACCCTCAGTCTCCTCTCTTTTTGCGCCCTGGTCATGTACAACTCGCAACTTTCAAAAAAGTGTTTAATTCCCTTTGCCCACATCACAGGTGTCTGCACCTCAGAGCCCTTTCACTAACGAGAGGGCTGGGGCGGTGCAAGGTGGGGCTCAGAGAAAGAGCTCTCGCCTGCCATGCCGCAGACCTGGGTTCAGTTCCCGATGCCTGCCCATGTGGGGAAAAAAAAACAGGGCTGAATAAGATGCTAGAGTTTAAAACGTTTTTTTTGTATATGTCTTTCTTGTAAAACCCATTCTCCTTCTTTGGCTTCCTCAGCACAGCACTCTCACGGCTTTCTACTTGTGTCCTTTAATGGCTCCTCCTCTACCCCCAAGCCTGAAGTGTGATGCTCTTCTCCCTCTCTCCCATGCTTTAAATACATCTGTTTTCAGATGGCGCATACTTAGATCCCCTGCGTGGATGCACTCCTCTCAGCGCCCTATATTGAAATCTAATTGCCTACCATGGGTCAGCGTGGACAATACATGCATTTCTCAGTCTTGATATGCCAAAACAACTCGCAGTTTCCATCCCCTACTTCCTAGACAGCTGCTCTTTCGTCTTTTCTGCTGCAGCACATGTTACCACCACCCATCTGCTTGCTGCGGTCAGTATTCCTTCCTGATGTCCTCTCAGCAGAAACCCCTGCTTGTCAACTCCAGAGTGTCTTGAATCCACCCACTCTCCTTACCATTCAATGCGCTTCTTCCTTGCCCCTGCCTAGTTTCCTGTTTCAGTTTTTGGCCTCACCACAAAGTAAACAGAGTCATCTCTCCTAAATGAAAATTGAATAAATTATTCCTCTGCTTGAATAGGTCTCATCTTTTTTCATTTCATGAAACCCAGTCTTCTCACTGTAGTCTATAAGTCCCGCATAGCCGGCCCCTACGTACTCCTCCAAACCCATCTGGTACCACTCACCCTTGCTCAGGACTCTTCAGGCACTGACCCTGGCCACTGCTAGACATGTGAGTCTTTCTTATTTCAGAGACTTTGTCTTTATCATATCCAAAATATGGGCAGTTCACCCTGCACCCCCCAAATTATCATGTCTGGCGTATTTGTGTACCTGCTTAAAAGTCAACTTCTCAGAGAAACCTACTATAAAATAGATGTTCCCCACATTACATCTATTACAGCACTTTTTATCTTTTAAAATGCTTTCTACAACCTCTAATTATTTTGCTTATTTATTCATTTGCTGACTTATCGTCTTTCTTCCTCATTAAAGCATAGGCTTTGTATGAGCAATACCTGTGTTGTCTTTGAAAACTTTCTCTTCCAACTCTAGCAACTCTAATGAGTGAATTAATACCAGCCCTGATTTTTTATTTTGTTTTGGTACTAATAAATAAAAGAATTTTATATGGCCTATATTTTCTATTTTAGCACTCCATATAAAATATCCTTCCTTTCTCTCACACCCACTATCCATTTTAAATGTGCAGGTTACATATGTAATTTTATAATTCTGCATCTCAGAGTTGATGAGATGGTGTAGTCAAAATGGTCAGAAGCTTTTCCTATAAATAACACATTCTATTAAGTATCGGTAGGCTGTGTTTTGTCTTCTATATCTATTCTCTCTTCCTAGAAAATGAGATTGTAAAATCGCCTTTTCTCTTCATCTACCTAAGTTGATAGAAGAAGAACTTTCAATTGGGTATAGTTTGGGAGCCAAATAAAGCATTTGTAGAGCACACCTTCAATTCTCAATTCTAGTACTAAGGTTTTCTATCAATCTTTAATTCTCTACTTGCTTCCTTAACACATACAAATAATTATTAATAAAGTATTGAACTTTTTCTCAATTATTTGTAGCCACATGGTCTTGTAATAGTGAATATCTTCATGCATGAAAGTATGCAATAGTTTATGATTATTTATTCACACCAGAACTTTGTAGATAAATATAGATAAATAACAAAAAGTCTTGGCTCCAAGGATGTTGCAATCCAGGAATGAACAGTCATAATTCAATGTGATAAATATCATTTCATGGACATATACAAGTTACCACAGAAGAATAGAGAAAATAAGTAATGGGGGGTGGGTTGAATATTCAATATGTTCTAGGCATTGTACATGCATTTTAGAAATAGCATCTCATTTAATTTTCATAAAAATCCTGGGACTCAGAAATCTTGAAACGAAGCCAAGATCACATAGCTAGAAAATGTCAGAGTGAGTATTCCAAGTCAAATTTTCCTGAATTCAGACCTTATGTTCTCTCCACTATAACAAATTGCCTAATTCTCCTCAAGAAATGAGAAGTTGGTTGCTGAGAAGAGTTAGGAAAAGACTTAGAGATGATAAGACAACTTGGAATAAGAAGATATGCTTGAGACCCATGGGTCACTGGAATTTCATCTTTGTGGGAGCTCTGCAGGCAGGTGGGAGGCCTTGGGAACAGTGATTGAGGAATGGCGAGACTTATGGAGAAGGTGGAGCTTGAAGAGAATGTTCACATCGGTAAGATCTGATGACGCAGCCACAGATGGCCTTCGGTGCCCAACCAAGAAGCTGGGCTCTAGTATAAAACAGCAATGGGGGGCGGCTGCCGTGGCTCAGCAGGCAGAGATCCGACCTGCCGTGCTGGAGGTCTGGAGTTCGATCCCTGGTGCCTCCTGCCCATATGCAAATTAAAAAAAAAAAACAGCAATGGGACGCTGAAGGCTTTTGGCAGTGGGATAACATGAGCAGGTATGATTTTTTTCAGGGACTCTTCTAGTGACAGTCGCGGAGGTCAGAGTAAGCAAGGTGGGAACAAATTAGAAGGCTTGTGCCGTGGACAGGCAATGACTGCATGAAGGCCAGCAACAATAGTGGAGATGCATTTTTTAAATTTTAAGGAGCTAAACATCAGAGGCTTTGGACTTGAACATAAAAGGCGAGATGGGTTTAAAAGTTACAGAATGCCCCGTTTCTCTTTAGTTTTTCCTTTATTTATTTATTTTTTTAGTTTACTTGATACATTTGTCTATGTCTTTCAATTAGTGATTGGGTGAAAAGAATTACATGTGTGAACAGTAACAAATTCAAGTTTTTTGTTGTTTTGGAATAAAATAAAGATTACAAATCATTGCAGCCAAAATATGACAAACTTAATTTAAACTCAGTCAAAATCAACCGGATAATGTATAATTACATCTGCAGAAAGAGAACCAGCTTTTTGGGCCCTGCTGCAGCCAACTTCTATATGTGTGTCCTATGGATACAGATTTTAAAAGCATGTTCCATGCACACAAAAAACATGCATGGAGTATGCATCTGTGGTCCCCTCCTATGGAAGAAACATGGCTACATTGCAACCTGCTTCTCCTTCCAACCCTCCTTTTAAACGGAACTTTACTTCCCTCTGGCGTATTTTGTAAGGTAACTTCTTAGTCTGTGCAGAAGGTCAAAACAGGTTTCCTGAGTCCATAGACAGCTTGGAAACCATTCCCAAGGGGAAAATGCAACAAATAAAATTCAAAATAGAATTGAAATTGATACGAAAGCATAAAAATCCTACAGCATATGCAAGGTGGTACGCGCACTGAGATGAGCCGCTAAGCTGCATGGAAATGCTCTGTTATTTCCAAACATATTACTTGGATTTATGCTTTGTTTTCCATTTATCAAATGTTACAATAGCTGTGAAAAATCACTTAAGTCTGTGGCATTTTGGAAATACAAGCTGAGTAGTTCGAACTAGAGCTGGTCGTTGTTAGCCTGTGGACACAGCCACTCGACATGGTGACCATTGGCACCGGCCCTTGGTGAGTGCCCCTGAGTTAACCCACCAGAGAGTGCCCGCATCCTCTTACAACAGGGCAACCACTCCAGACTCACCCTCCTAGGGGCACCATTAATTGAAGAGGAAGCAGACTCCACATTTTCTTCTGCAGCCATATACCACGATATTTTGACTGCATCGTACAGAAACAGTATTTGCAATTTGCTAATGCCATGCTTAGTCACTGTGCCTCTGTTTGTGACATTGTGGCTTTGCCTTGGGGCCACCGTGGAAACACGGTTGAGCTCTCTAAGGTAAGCGCTCAACAGAACATCTATTATCTTTTTTCTCTCTCTCTTGGCCCATCTTAAAGAAATCTGCTGCATCGACTTCAAAATGAATACTGGGATCTCATGAGTAAAATAATGGATAATGAATGCTTCATCATATATTATTTTCTTCTTTCATTTATTTATGTATTTATTTTATTACTTTTTTTTGCATGGGCAGGCTCCAGGAATCGAACCCGGGTCTCCAGCTCGGCAGGCGAGAACTCTGCCACTGAGCCGCCATTGCACCGTCCTCTCATTTATTTTGATATTCTTCTTGCAAAAACCAGAACTTGAGTCTCTTTTCTTCAACCATTTTATACCTTTGTAATGTCAGTAAACACACCTGTCATTTTTCCCTCTAGCTGAATGACATCACCTTATCCTTGAACATGTGTGAATTTATGCTGAAAAGTGAGCTTAGAGATAGTAGAGTATTAAATATATATTGTATTTCATATGGTGATAGAAATCATATCCACTTCTAGAGATCTCTTGGCTTTATTTTCCTTTCCTTCTGATATTATCTCACATCTGTGGAAATAAGAGTGAAAGATCACCTCACTTGGCAATAGAAAACATGTGGAAACCCTTATGGAATACAGTATTCAATATGAAAATTGAAAATTTGGTCTTAGGAGTAATTCCAACTAGAACAAGTGCTCCCGTGAGGACATGAGCTAAAGGAACCATTTAGAGGAATTGCACACATTTCTCCTTGTGGAACTTGGTTGACACCTGATAATGAAAATGGCATTGTCATATTCCTCCATAGAAAATTTGAAGTTCTATTTTAAAATAAATACAGTATCCTTACATGCTGTCTAAGTTTGTCTTTCTTCTCTAAGCTCTAAAGCATTGTGCTGTTTGAAAATATTATGCACCCCAGAAAAGCCATGTTTTAATCCTGATCTGCTCTTGCGGGAGCAGCCGTTGCTTTTAATCCTGATTCAATGCTGTATCTGGAAACTTTTGATTAGATTGTCTCCATGGAGCTGTGGCTTGCCCAGTTGTGGGTGTGGCCTTTTGATTAGTTGGAGATGTGACTCCACCCATTCCAGTGGGTCTTGGTCAGTTTACTGCCATCCTTTAAAGGAGGAAATATTTTGGAGAGAGTCAGAAATGTCAGAGCTGACAGAAACTTCAGAGCAGAGCTGATAGAGGAGAGTCGACCACAGTTTGTTGTTCTATGCTTGGAGAACAGTTGCTTCAGAGAACAGACATACGGGTGTTTGGAGATGCCTAAACATGGTCATGAGATGTTAAGCAAGCCAGAGCCTGGAGACAGCCAAGGGAAGCCAAGAGAGGAAAACCAGCCCTGGAGAAGCAAAGTGAGGAACCCCCACAGGAACAGAGGCTGAAAGCAACAGAGCCCAGGAGCAAGGGACCAGCAGATGCCAGCACATGACTGCCCAGCTGACAGAGGGGTTCCTGACCCATTGGTCTTCCTTGAATTCAGATATCTTTCCTTGGATGCCTTCGTTTGGACACTTTTATAAGCTTAGAACTGTAAACACGCAATTTGTTAAATTCTTCTTTTTAAAAGCCATTCCAGTTCTGTTATATCACATCCCACCAGCTTTTACAAACTTAGAGAAGCATAGTCATGCTTCCTTGGGAATCACCGAGGGAAGGGAATATGCCTATGCACCCTTCAGGTTTCTCAGTGCAGGTAAATACAAAACTAAGGAACCAACAGCCTTGCACATGCAGCCACTTTCACTGCCATCCTATGTCCCCAAGGTTTGCAGGGAAATATACCTGCGTCCCAGTGAACAAGGCTAAAGGGGAAGAGGTACCACAGGTCCTGGGTGTGCGGGCAGCATTGCAATATTGACTAAGTCTCTGGTGGAGTCTCAGTAAGCAGGAGAAATTTGAGGAACTCGTTGAAGACAGTGAAGCAGCTCACCCGGAGCGTTTCTGAAAGACGAGTTCTAGGCAGAAGGAACAGTTAAGGCACAAGTTCTAAGGCCAGTACGTGCCTGATGCATTCCAGAGACCAGCAGAGAATGGAGCAGACTGAGTAGAAAGGAGAGTAGCAGCTCAGAAGATTGGGGAGGGGAAGGAGCATTTAGGCCACTGCAAGGACCTTACTCTGAGCGACACAGAGAGGACCTGCAGGGTTTTGAGGAGCAACAATATGATACGACTGACAATGTAAAGGATCACATTGGCTTCCACGTGGAGAAGAGACTACAGTGGGACAAGGGCGGACCCATTGCAAGGCTAATGCAAGAGAAGATGCTGGCAATGGAGAACGGCTCTTACTCTTGCTGTTTTTAGAGGTGGAGTCCTCAGGAGCTCCTTAGAGATTGGGCCTTAGTTTAAGAGAAAGAAGAGTCAAGAATGACTCCAAGTGTTCTGGCCTAAGCACCTGAAGGCAAGGAAGGCTACAGGCAGAGGCAGGCTTGTCAGGAAAACTGGGTGCCTATGTCAGCCATGCTGACCATGAGATGTCCATTAATGGAAATGCCGAGTGGGCAATTGAATAAACAAGAGTAGCATTTGGTGTAGTCTGGAGATGTAAAATTGGGAGTGGTGATTTATGGATGGAATTTAAAGCCATGAGAATGGATGAAATCACCAAAGAAGTGAGGTAGACGCAGGAGAAAAGGACCAAAAGCAGAGGAATGCTTAATGCGGGGCCATCCAACATTAAAATGTGAAGTGTTTTCAGTACAGCATAGTAACATTAAGATGTCTATTATTTTTAGTGCTCGTTAGGAACCTCAAGTTGTTTAGAATTTTGGGTGCACAACTCAAGTTGGCAATTATTTTCTTCAACACCTCAAAGATACTATTCTACTTACTTTGGGCTGTCTTTTGTGGCTGTTAAGAAGTTGCCACCAGTACAATCGCCATTCATTAGAGTCGCCCTTCCTTTTCCAGGGTATTTCAACTTCTCTCACAGATTTTCTCTCTCTGTGTGTCTCCCCTCCCTCTCTCTCAGTCACTTAATCTCTCACTCTTTCTCAATGTCTCTCAATGTTTTCCCATTTCTCTTTCCTCCCTTTCTTTCCTTATCCTCTTCCTTCCTCCAGCCCCTCCCTCTCTCCACTTCAGTTTTACTATGATTTGTCTCCTCCATTCTCTCCAGTCTTTCCTTCTAAGATTTACAATAGAAATACCTTCTACCTTCACATTCCACTTAATTACCTTTCAATATTTTTCATCTCCTTGTCTCTTTATGGTAATTTCTGGGCAAATTCTTCGCACATATCCTTCTGTCACTCATTGTCTCTTTGCCTGTTTTTAATTTACTTTAAACACACCCATGAACTTTTTATTATACTTTCAGAATTATACTTTTCTGTTCTAGAAATACTATTTGGTCCTTATTTAAAATGTGCCTGGACATTTTTAATAAGCCTTTGTTACTACTCATCTTTAAAAGTGGGCCTTTTTAAAAACATTTCACACACAGTTCTTTTGTGTCTGACAGCTCTGCATCATCTTCAGTCCTTAGTGCTGTAAATCTATTATCTGTTGTTTCTGTTGCTTCTTATTCATTGCAGTCTCCCCTCTTATTAAAATCATTGGCTAGTCTTAATCTGCAGGGTTTCATTAGGACCAAGTTAGTAAAGCTTCCTCTTGGGAGAATATCCTGTTTCAGCTTGGACCAGGGGCCCTTCCAACATCCTCCGAGGGTGAAGGCCTGGCCCCTGCATGAAGCGGATGCCCCCAAGCCCAGCTCCGCTTCACGGGCTCCCTGGCAGCACTCCGTCCACACCAGCCTCCTGCTGATGCCTCCATCACAATCCCATTCATGGCTGGCTTTGGAAGGTAGTATTCATAGATCCCTCTATTTATCATAAGACCAGCAATATTTTCTATGCAGAATCTATTTGTTCTTGATTGGGTGCATTCTTCAAAGTGTCTAGACAACCATTCCCACCTGAAATACTGCTTCTTCTCTAGTTTTTCTATTAGTTCTTTCTCTGAATGTTTACAAGATCGTAACTGTATTTTCTCATTCTTTATTTTATGTATCTTAACTTCCTTTTTATGGTTTTCCTTTTCTTTGCTTCACTTTGCTATCTCTGAGTGATTTCTCAGATCTACTTTTCAATTCACCGGTACTCTTGACCCACTGCTGTAGATTGCAAAAATGCCACAGTTCTTTGGCTAAAGCATTGCATGGTAACTTTGCAGCACCTCCCATGTAGAGGTGGAGTTCCTTTCTTTCCCATTGTAATTTAGCAGGCCTGGAAACTTGCTTTGTCTAATAAAATTTGGAAGAAACATGCTATACCATTGTGAACCTAGGTCTCCAAAGCCCTTACATGTTTCTGCTTTTCTTCCTTCAAAACCCCACCCCCCTGTTGCTTCAGTGAACAGCTGACAGCAGCTGACCAGAGGCACAAGGGCGAGCTGAGCAAAGATGATAACTCCCAACTGACCTATCCAAATTTCTGAGCAGCAGAATCATGAACAATCATAGACAGATGTTTTATGTCACTGAACTTTGGGTGGTTTGTCATAGAGCAATAGCTAACTGATACAACAATACATTACTATGTAATTTCAATGTTTAAAATTTTTATTTCTAAGGGTTTTATGAATTTTTACAATCTGTCCTTTTTCATGCCACCCATTTGACAATTTTGAGCATAATTATTCTAACATATTTAAGATGATTCTAATTTACCTAATTTACTGATTGCAAAATTCTCTGGTTTGTTCTATGGCTATAGTTTGTTCATTTATGGCTCCCAATTCTTCTTTGAATGTACATTCAGTTTTCCCTGGAGGTCTGAAGGCCCTGTGCTGTGCAAGGATCTGTGAGGGCACCCAGGACTTGGCTATGTCGTCATCTTCTGATTCACCGACTCAAGGGCAATTCTGGGTCGCTTATTTAAGATTTTAATTTCTTTAAAGTTTATTGCCTCTTTCCTCTGGCATTTTCATGCTTCTGTTAGGCTCATTCTATGAAATTTTAACATCAGATAATTTCACTTTTAGTTCAGGAGTTTCTCTTTTATAGTTTCTATTTCTCTGTCATTTATTGCAGACATATTTTCTCTTACTTCATTAATCATAATTATCATAGCTGCTTTAAAATTTTTGTCTGGGAAATCTCAGGTTAAGTTTTGGTCAACATCCTTTCCTTTTAAGACCAGACCACACTTTCCTGTTATTTTTTTTTTCAAGGTATGGTAATTTTTTACTGTATCCTGGACAATATTTTGGAGACTATGGATTTGGTTATATTCTGTCAAATTTTTAATTATTTCATTCCAACAGGCATTTAACATGGAAGACCTCAAATTCCAAGCTCTTTCTTTGAGACAATATTTCAAATCTCAGTTCGGTTCGTTTGTCCTACCTCAGGTACTTGGAGTCTAGCTCACATGTATATTGTTCAAGGGTCAAGAAGAGAGCTGAGGATAAGATAAAAGAAGGAATTTGAGTTCGTCTTCTACAGCTCTCTCCTTTAGTTTTTCTAGCCTCTCTTCCCGGTTATTGTGGTTGACCTGAATACTGTCTTCTATTTTTCCGAGTAGAAAACACGAAAATTTCTGCTGGCTGTCTAGCACTTCAGAGGCACTGTCCTCGCAGTTGTAAATCTAAGAGCTGTAAAGATGAGACTCACCTACAATATCCCTCCTTCCAACTTTTCACTTTCCTCATAAATTCACCTGCTATTGTTCGCTCCCCAGCGCCTCCAGTTTGATTTCTCTTCTGTATGTAATTTTCAGTGTTTTATGGGAGAGGTTTGGCTGGTAGGAGCCCACTCAGCCATACAGGAAGCATAAACCCAGTTTTTTAACTGTAACCAAACTCAAGAAGAAGAATTAGGCTTTCTGCCCTTTCCAGAATGAGGAGTGTTGTGGCAATGGATGGCAGCTAAGGGCTGCACAGTCCTCAGGGCTTTCTCAACCACACACAGGCTGTGAAATCCTGAGGCCAGGGGACGCTGCCCAGTGGCTCAGGACGTGGGGTGCCAGCATCGGGATTAGCATCGTCACCAGTTTTACTGAGCCACAAACCCATGATTGTAAATCCTGCCTCGTCATGAGATTGGTTCTCACATACCTCCTGCCACCATCACAGAGAAATTCCAGGGAGGACTTCAGCCTAGGACCTTCAGTGAGTAAGTTTTCACACATAAGAAACCTGAATTCCTGATTTATACCATTTGTAGTTGCAGAGAAAAAAGATTGAAAATATAATTAACAGAGCTACAGAGACCAGTAATATTTACAGAATATCTAATATATGTGTAATTGGAGCCTCAGAGGTGAGAAAACAAAAAATGGGAAAGAAGAAATAATTGAAGGAAGACTATTCTTTCCTTTTAATTTCTTAAAATACATAGAATTGCTTAAAGAAGGACAGCAAGTCTCTAGGCCTAAGATAACCTCTTCAATGCAAAATAGCAAACCACAACGCTCCAAATATGTAAGCCGATGTGCTACTTATCCTTATTAATATTGTGTGAAAATAAAGGACACTACACATCTCCATTTCTATGAAGTTGCTTCAAAGATAGTTGAGGCAAAAGATGTATCTGTTTATATTGAATTTGCCCTGTAAGCAGAAAGTGTGATTCTTGTGTCACTGTAGTGGCATGACAGGCAATTTGGATACAGAAATAGCACTGGAAAGAAACGGCTGTTACAGAGCTCTGCACCTAAATGAGACTCAGTTACCTCTCATCCCACCCAGCACTGGAGTAGCTTACTTTTTCTAAAAAACATTGTTCCTGTCACAAAAATTTTCACAATTAAAATTGTGTAACTGTAACTGTATATTAGGGTAAAAAACACACTTAATTTTACATATTTAGGGACACTGGGAATTTGTTTCTTTATGTTTATTCATTCCTTATCAATTAAAATATATTTTCCAAAAGCTGTGGATTCTTTAGATGCACTTAACCTTTAAAAAAAAAAACCTCTTGAAAGCGAATTGTTAATTTTATATATTTACCTTGAAATTCTGGTGGGAGCTATTGATGGTATGTAGAGACAATGAATATTCTTATGACTTTCTTTATTCTGACCATTTAGATATCTAACTGCAGTTATGCTGAATTAAATTCTCTTCTAATGGAAAAGCCACAGGGTGGACATTTCCATTGCAAAACTATAGTTTCTTCCCTATCACAGAATTCAAGGATGAAATACATAAAGTATTCTCTCTTAGCACTGGAAATGAGAATTGCAGGCACAATGTATATTTAGTTTAAGAAAACCCAAAATTCCTATCATTAAAAACCAGGTGTGTACCTTTTGAGTTCTTTCAGTTCTGTATTGCTGCCCAAATGTGAGTGCAAATCTCAAGTAAAAGAGCAAATAAATAAAATGATGAGCTACAGAAACATTGCAGGAAATGAATTTACAAGAGACAAGCAGGTAAAATGCCACACTTGGGAAAGAAGAAGCAGGGGTTTTGAATATCAGAGTGGGGAAAAAAAAGTCCTGTTCTCAGAGTCAGGAGGCTAGTTTTTTTCTCTAGGTTCGATCATCTACCAGCCCTTAGACAAAATTTTTAGTATCTGAGCCCCATGAACTAATCATAAAATAAAATGAAGACGGCTCATTCTGAGGATTAAATGAGGTACTGTAAACAGAAACACTTTGCAAATTGAATGATGTTGTACAAATGACAATTTTTTTTAAGTTTGAAGTTTTTTCTCTTCCTATAAATGCCGAAGAATGTTTGCTCTACCTGCTTAAAAGAGAGTCTGACTAGTTTTGCCACATACCATGAGATAAGAATGATTTTTTCATAGCTGAAAAAAATTAAAAGAAGAGTAAAAACTTCGTGACACATGAAAGGCACATAAAATTTAAATTTTAATGTCCGTAACTTCAACTTTATTGAAAAACAGCCACAACGATTTGTTTACATATTATCTATGGCTTCTTTTATACTCAAATTACCTAAAATACTTACTCTCTGGCAATTTGTAGAAAAGGTTTGCCAACCAAAGACTTAAGATATTTGAGTTAAATTTTCTCATGGAACCTAGTTTGAGAAAAAAGGAATCAAAGTGAACATCATTTTTTGATTGTCAGTAATGAAACAATCAAAATTAAGCTGAAATGAGAAAAATGTAGTATCATTTCTGTGGTATTCCTGAAAAAGATGCATAACCTGAATCTAATCGTAAGACTAATACAAATTGAAGGATATTCCCCCACATAACTAGCCTGTAATCTTCAAAATGCCAAGGTCATGAAAGTAAAGGTGAGACTAAAGAGCAGCTCCAGACCGAAGGAGACAGAGAGACCCACCAACCAAAACCTGCACGCGACTCCGGACTGGGCCCTTTATTATGAGGTATGATTGGGACAACTGACAAGAACAGGAAAGGAACCTAATAATTAAGCAGTAGAAATGTTGAAATGCTAATTTCTTGATTTTCATAGTTGTTTTGTGTATACTAATGTATTCAGGGGTGATAAAGTGTCAGGTCAACAACCGATTTCAAATGATTCAAGGAAAAATGTTCTTTAAACTGTACTTCCAATTTCTCTCTGCTTTGATTGTTTGAAAATTTCTCTAAAATAGCATGAAACGTTTTTAGATGGCATGATATTAACACACTTATCCCAATTAATCCCATAAATAATGATGAGAGTGTCAAGTTAGTAAACCGTCATCTTGAAATACAGGAATTATTTTTTTAAAGTATACATATTCATACAGGGACTTGTAGGGATAGGTGGATTTCATTTAATCAGAAAGATTCTGTAGCATGATTGTGGACTATTTGAGATATGCAAAAGAAGTTCAACCACAAAAACCTTGGAATCTTGTCCAGACAAGTTGAATGTGGTTTCTCTGAAGAAGCTGTGAGAACCTCCATGCGCTTCCCTCAGAGAACCTTTCACATAGCTAAATGTCCTCAATACTCTTCTCGGATATTTTCATTCATCAAATGACCAATGATTTCTACTGTCTTAAGGAAACAGAATCACAAGACGGCGGCGATGGACGCACGATGGCAATGATGACGGTGTTTGGGTAAACTATGGCCATAGCAAGTGAGGAGTATCCTGAAGTTTGGGGGTCAAATGTGGTAATTTTAGGGAGCTGAAGTGCTTCTTCTTGGGCCTAGGTGGCCTCTAGGCAAGATGTCCCATACCGAGACATTCCGCTGAGATGATGCCCTCGGGGCCCTAAGCCTGACCCTCACCCGCAGACCTGGGAAGCATCCCCTTGATGCCAGGACGGCCAGGGCACAAATGTCAGCACCTCACCAAGGTGGAGGATGAAGAGGTCAGTGTGCTCCCTGCCCTGATGATGGTGCCAAATATTATCACGAATTATCCATCACAAAAAAATGATCCAGGAGAGAATTCAGCATGTTGAGCAACAGGTGGGACTAAGAGATGTATACATACCCCACAACTTCCTTACCCCTAAGGGTACCAAGTATATTTGAATGGCAGAACCTCACTGCATACGAGAGCTTCAGACTACAGAGATAATAATAAAAGTCTATTCCAAGATATACTACCCACCATTCATGGGATCAGAAACCAGAGGCTGGTTCTTCCACAGCTTTACCTGGACCAAATTCTAGCATCATAGAATCTGGAATTGGGGATAAGAGCAAAATATCATGATAAAAATGGAGCCTCTTTGGACTAAGATCCCTCTAGAAGTTTGATTCAGGGGACTTTGCTCCCCAGGCTTATATAGGAGTTGAAAAACCCTTCCAATAGAACTGATCCACGCACAGGCCACTAAATAGCTGAGGACTGAGAAATCTTCAAGCCGTGCAAGATGGACATGCGATGGAAGGGAAGAAACAATCAGCACAGACTCACAATATAAAACCCCATGGCTTGAACCTTTGCTCACCTACTGCCTGTCTGTTTATGAGTGAAAATCCATAGGAAAAAAATTTGTTAGCTGAGTTATTTTCAGTGCAACCATGGGGTTAATAACCTTCAAAGATGTAGCTGTAGACTTCACCTGGGAAGAGTGGACACTGTTAGACACATCCCAGAGAAAGCTTCAGAAAAGTGGTCTCAGTGGGATGAAATGTTTGCAAATCAGATGCGCTTTCCCAGTTGGCACAAGGAGAGGAAGTGTGGAGAGAAGTAATGAGATTCCTCCAAAGCCAGAATCCAGGCAGGAAAAGTGCCTGTAAAGAGCAAGGAATGATATTCATGCAGCTTACCAACAAGAAGAACAATTTTGACATCATGTCATTGCAGATATCTCATGTTGAAAAGAATTCCATTCAGTGTAATTATTTCCAAGAAGATTCCCCTCGCAGATCCACAGGGACTTAACATGCATTAATTCCCATGAGAAAGAAACCATATTTAAGCAATCAACCTGGTAAAGTCTTTGGTGATCAGTCATCTTTTAATCAACATAAACAGATTCACACTAGAAGTAAATCATGTGAATGTCATAGAAGTGCTAAAGCGTTCATTAACAGGTCTGGCCACAAACAATACAATGGAACTCAAATGGGTGATAAACAATATGATTGCCTTCTATATGGGAAAACTTTCATCAGATTTTTCTTACCTTACATAACTCGAGGGCTCTCACGCTGTAAAGAAGCCCTATGATTGTAATCTATGTGGAAATGCTTCAATCAGTCTTCTAATATTCAACAACATGAGAAAACTCACCCTGGAGAGAGACCCCATGAGAGCCATCTATGTGGGAAAGCCTTCAGTCCATACTCTGTTAGACAACATGAGAGAACACACTGGAGAGAGACCTTGAGAATCCATACATGTGGGAGAGCCTTCATTGATTATTCTACCTCCAGATGACATGAGAGAATTCATACTGGAGAAAAACCCCATAAATATCATCAACGTGGGAAAGCCTTTAGTCAATATTCTGACCTTGGATGAAATGAGAGAACTCACAGTACACATTTTGAATATGGAAGAGATTTCAGCCATTGCTTTATTGTTTAACCACACCAGAGAATGCGAATACTGAAGAAATGCTTTTTTGTAATCAGTATGGTAGTGCCTTTAGTCGTCACTGCTATTTCAATTAATATAAGGAAATTTATACAGGAGAGAATCCGTGTGAGCGTTATCTATGTAACAAAGACTTAGTAGTTGGTCTGACGTTATACCATATGAGAGAGCCTGCAATGTGAATCTAATGCAGTGGAAAGCCCTCATCTACCACTCTAACCGATGAGAAAGCCAGTTAGGAGTTCTGTGTTCTCAATATGGACGTGCCCTAATTTGTAATTCATCCTTTAGATGAAATGAGTTGATCCCCCCCAAATGTTAAGACAATCATGTGAAAGGTGAAAATCACTAGTACTACATTATAAAACAAATGAATAAAAGGAGCTTCTGCTGCTAGTCAGTGAGGGGTACTTTACACATGGCTATTAAAGTCCATAGACTAATGTGAATCTTGTATAAATTCTTCTGATATGATTTAATCAAAATTTTTTAGTCCAGTGTTTTGCAGGACCTACGTTGAACTACTATCACATAAGCCTTTGTTTTCTGTTTCCTCATCTGTAAAATAGAAATGATAACAAGGTTCACAAGATTTTCATGATTAAAAGTGAGATAATGTACATAAAAATGTCCTGTAAAATTTCAAGTACTGCACATGAGTAATGAAATATTTTTGTTGAGGCAGTACTTAATTTATACCAATCTAGACAATAATTTATCCTGCTTTATTAAGACCTACCAAAGACACTTACTAAAGACAAAGGTCTTTATTAAGACCTACCAAAGATAGGATATTCTTGTCTAGTTGATGCTCTTAGAGAGAAAGTACAACATTAAGTATGATAATAATTGTAGGTTTATAAAAATACCCTTTATCAGGCTAACAATATTCCCTTCTCTTTCTAGTTTGCTGAGGTGTTTTTTTTTTTTTAAATCATGAGTGGATGTTGAATTTTGTCAAAAGCTTTTTCTACATTCTGTTTTTTCATTTTTAGTATATGGTAAATTACACTGACTGATTTTTCAAATATTGAGCCAACCTTGCATTCCAGGAATAAACCCACTAAATCATGATAAATTATACTTTCTATATAGCAATAATCTATTGCTCTTTATACAGATTTTATGAAAGATATTTGTATCCATATTAATGAGGGATATGGGTATTTAGTCTCCTTGCGACATTTTGTTTTGGTTCTGATGTCAGGGTAAGTCTGCATTCATAGAATGATTTGGGAATTGTTCCTTCCTCTTCTGTCTTTTTTTGGGAAGAGTTTATGTAAAATTGCTCTTATAACAATTGGTATAATTTACTATTGAAGTCACTTGGTCCCATACTCAACTAAATTCTGGGAATTATTCTGCCTCTGCTTTCATGGGATCCTTTTCCTGGACTGAGGTAGTTTCCTGTGATATATATACATATTAGTACTGAGTCAATGCAAATTTCTAGAATTCTTTATGTATATGCAGCTCCTTCTTTCTTGATATTTGGCCCTGAAGTTCTAGCTAAATTACCCTCCCCAAATCTGACTCTGTCTCCTCAACTCACTGATACTAGTGGGTTCTACTTTGCTTCTCTCTCTCTTCACCATCGCCCCCTCGCAGTAAGCTCAGCAATTGTAGGACCCTCATTGTTTCTCTTTTCCTCACAGTCACTGTGTGAGCTGCCTATTGTGCAATATCTGGAAAATGTTATTTCCTATAGCACAGTGACTAGTTGTTTTAAAGTGGGAAGGTAAAGCTGGCTTTTATTAGTCCCTCATGACCAAAAACAGCAGTCATTCAATATTGTTTTGTATTTTTATATCTATCTTCCAATGAGACCCAATAGATTTTATTTTTATGTGCTAATAACAAAAAACTATGAATAAATACTTAAAGAAATACAAAAATGCCTCAACTTTGACTAAGTCAACACTGGCACCAGAAGATGTGCTTTTTCCTTCTTGAATAAGTGAGCAGTTAATTACAAAAATTTTGAGTTTCCATGTAAAAACTAAGACCTCCCAAGTGATTTGCAGTGGAAATGTTTCATTAGATTTTTGACAGTTGTACTTTAATTTGTATTAAGAAACAGCAATTACATGTTCAAAACTATTCAAGAATAGAAATTTTAATTTAGTATCAATTTTTAAGTTTGTAACACATATCAAAGATTCCAGGTCATGGGCAATGCAGAGAGCAGCACATAGGTAAGTTTCATTCTTCTAGAAACATAACTTCCCGATTCTGATACGATTTCTTTATTACCTCTAAAAGAAACAGTACCTACTTTTAAAACAATGGACACTTCAGTCTGAAATCTTTCAACATTAAGAAATCCTGTTTTTTTCTGACTTCCTTCCTAAGAGAAAAATTTACAATAGACCACTACATTAATTTATATTGAAATCCCTACTTTCATCTCTTGACTGCTTGTTACCAAATTTATTAAATTAACAATTGTGTTCTCATTGTGTAATATCTGTGTGTAGCCACATCTCCTGAGAGCTGGTCTACTATAATTATAGAGGAACAACAGCTTGACATCACCTCCTGAATTGCAGCTTCCCATTTTGAAGCTTTCCAGCTCAATTAATATTAAAATCAGAGAATTCAGTATTTAATAACAGCATGGAAACAAAATATGCTAAGTTTTTCTAATCAAAATATCGCTGCTTTTTTAACTGGGATGCCCAGATCAGTGAGCTATACTGATAGGGTTGAGGAGTATTTGATCATTAGAAATATCAAAACAGATTCTAAAGGGAGGTCATATTTTAATCTTTAAATGGAATTTTATAATAATTAATTATTATAATCACCTAAGGATAGCGAGCATTTATATCTCTGCAAAAGACCAATTTCATTAGGAAGGGAAAAATAGTTAACTAAGGGAGCTAGCCAAATCATTGCATGAATTTCTCAAGAGAAAGGCATTGTACCCATAGGGAGATGCCACGCTAGGAAGACATCAACAGCGTGCAGAGCCCCGCCCTCAGGCAGGTGGGGAGAGCCTTCAGCTTGGTCTCCACGCTTTAGGGGCCTGCATGCCATACACTAAACAACTGAGCAAATGCATCTATGACAGCACACACGGACACTTTTGCACATGAGATCCAGCTCCTTTACTCATATGATTTGACCAGAAGTTCCTCAAATCTTCTCTCTTCTAAGTCTTTTCAGCCCCCAGACAAACACTTCTTCACATTTTTGGCCGTAAGTCCTTGTGGCAAAAGGTGACAAATCTGAATCCCATGAAGATTTGTGTGTTGTGTATCTGCTGGTGCCGGAAATGGATGTTGCTTTGCAGTAGGAGTGGATTCAAGTGACAGCATTGCATGGGTGAGAGAAGACAAGGTGATTTCTAAAATCTTCTTCCCGCATATATGAATGCAATGGATTCTTGAATAAATAAGTGTCTTTTCCTAGTAGGGCCAATCATCCATTTAGTGCTTATTTTTGGTTACGATTCATGGTTCTGTGGCTATTTATGAATTAGCATAGAATTCATATCAGAAAAAAGTCTTTTGCCCATTTTTCTATTAGATTTAGTCTTGCCTCTTTTTTTTTGTTTTGTTCTTTCTTTCACTCTCTGGACTCTTTTCATTCTCTTGGTAGCGTTTTTTGTGGGGGCACATGGTCTGGGAAACAAATCTCTTGGTAGCTTTTTGATTAATAAAATCTCTTAATTTTTATAAAGTTGTATTTATCATTTTTTCTTTTGGAATCAGTGCTTTGCATGTCCTGTTTAAGAAATCTTGCCTACATCAAGTTTATAAATATTTCCTACTTTTGCTTTAAAACCTTTAACTGATTTTCACCTTTTCTGACCTTACACCTTTAATTTCCTTTTCTTCACTCACTTACATGGCTAGGACTTCCAGTGCAATATTGAGTAAAGCTTTTAATAATAAACATTCCTATTTAATTACCAGAATTAGGGGGAAATTTTTAATATTTCATCACTAAGTATGATGTTTACCATAGTTCTCTTTAGATATTTTTTTAGATTAAAATAATTCCCTTCCATTTCTAGTTTACTGGTCATTTTATAATGAATGTTTGAATTTTGTCAAAAGTTATTTCTTAAACTAGTGAGGAGACTATTTTATGTCACTTTTTTTGATAATATGGTGAATACATTGATCAATTTTTCAATATTAAACAGCTTTTCCATACTTGGAAACAGCTTTTCTATACCAGTGTGGCCATGATATTTTATGTATCATTGGATTTTCCTTGTTAATATTTCATTAAGTACTTTACATATATGCTGGAAGAGATTAGTGTGTAATTTCCCTTTCTTGTAATACTTTGCCAAATTTTTTGAGGTTATACAAACTACATAAAGGTCACAAAAGAGTCCCATTTTTCCTCTTCTCTGTAAGATTTTGCACAAGATTAATGTTATTCCAGCCTTATGTATTCAGAACATTTTATCAGTGGAACCATCTGGGCTAGTGGTTTCATTTAGAAGAAGTTTAAATAATGGAATCAATGTTTAAGATTTATCAGATTTTCCAGATTTTTCATTTCTTCTGAATACTTTGGTAACTTGCATTTTTTTTTTTTTTAGAAATTTGGCTTGGTTTCCTACATTTTAAAATTTACTGGTATAAGATTATCCATAATACTGTCTTACTATCTTTTTACATATATATAGTTTTATAGTGTTAACTCCCTCTATATTCCTTGTGGTGGCTTGAAACTGTATGCACCCCAGAAAATCATGTTCTTAAAGCGAATCCATTCCTGTGCATGTATACTTATTTAAATGTAACCTTTTGATTAGGTTACTTCAGTTAGAGTGTGGCCCAGAGTGGGTCTTAAACCTCTTACTGGAGTCCTTTAAAAACTAGATGAAGGGGAGGTGGGAAGACATCACAGAAGCAAGAAGCTGAAAGCAAAAAATCCCAGATGAGAAGGGAGAGGGCAGCAGCTGCTCCGCAGCCACGTGCCAAGAGCCCAGGATTGCCGGCAGCTACTCTTCAGGAAGAAGGCATCATTTTGGTGATAACCATATGCTTGTAAGCTAATAAATTTCCATTGTTAAAAGCTAATGCATTTCATGGCATCTGCTTCAAGTGCTTAGCAAATGAAAACATTCCTGATATGGATAATTTATATTTTCTATATATTTCTTTCTGATGTGTCTTGCTGGAATTATATCAGTTTTACTATTCTTTTCAAATCTATGCTGTTTTTCTCTGCTGTATATTTGTTTCCTGTGTGGTTGATTTCTCCTCTGCTGTCTCTTCCCCTCTAGCTCCTGTGGGTCCATAGTCTAGGCATGGTTTAGCCCAGCCCTCGGCTTAGGGCCTCATGGAGGTGGGGTCTTTGTAATTGTCTGGCCGTGTCCCTTTCCAGAATTCCCTCTTCCAAGCCCAGGTGGTTGTTGCCAGGGCTCAGTTCTCATACTCATAGGCTGGTTTCACAGGATGAGGTCTGGCACAGCCAGATGAACTTCCCTTGATGAACTCAAAGACAATTGGGGATTTTATTTTATCTGTAAAAACCCTTCTCCTCTTCCATGTAGCAGAGAACATCACTAGTTAGGGTTGATATCCTGGCGCATTCAGGGTCCCGCCCACTCCCAAAGAGAGGAAAGCACACAGGGCGCATCACATATGCCAAGCAGTGGGCCCCACAGGGGCACTTTAGTGCTTTGCCTGTGGCGCGAGTCTGTCTCTTTCAGATTTTATCCATTTTAAGGGACGAAATGGAGGCCAGAATTTAAGTGTTTTAAAATCTCTCCACTGTAGTAGCCATGGGTCACCTTGTTTGTTGTTTTCCAAATATCTTTCCATTTCTTTATATTTTAATGTATTTAAAATGTAACAATAGAGCTAACAATTTTAAGAGTATGAGGATTTCCTTTGACAATTTTGTGTAGAACTCTAGAGATCTGGTACTTCCATTCAATCAGACTACAACCAACAATCATCGTACATATTAAATAGCATGTATTTTTAATAGCTCTGTACACTCAACTCCCACGATACTAGAAAACTCAGGTTGAGCACTGCTCCAAATGATATCTTCATAAGGAAGAGGACTGTGGATTCAGAGCTCCTGTTGTAGTCTTAACTCATTTTATTTTTAGCGTTCATCTTATGTCATAACAACTAAGGGAATTAAAGGACTTCATGTGTTATGCCTATGTCCCCACCCACACACAAAAATACTCAGTTTGCAGTAGTCTTGGTCAAATAAAATTTTCTTATTCAAAATGCTATAGGACAATTTTAGGCAAGAGTCATGGACTTAAAGGCTTTCACATGTATGGTTTGAGTAATGTCCTATTAAAAGCGACATGCAAAGTAGATGTCAGCCTTAAATATACTGAAATAAGCATTCGTTACTTTTCATTGACACAGTCTCCACTCCACTGAAGAAAATATGGATCAAAATGGGAGCCCAGCCTCTAGAGCTGGGTTTAGGCCTAATGCAGAGTCAGACCCTCTAAGTGGCCCTTCCAGCCTCAGCCTACAAGAATCTGCTCAACACGAGCCCCAGTGCTTGGCTGAGACCACTGAGACCAATTCTTTCACAGCACATGTTTCCGGTTGTTTGGGTCTGCCAAAATAAGAAAGTAATAATTGGGCTAGGAGACAGGCAGCCAGGCAGAGAGAATTCGTAACAGGTTCACCGTGCCAAGATGCAAAATGTGCTGAGATACCTCAGCTGCTCCCTGAAGCAGCTTCAGAAAACACGACTCAGCTGCCTTCACCTGGAAGCCACACTGCTGCTTACAGATGGTTCTGTGGCCGAGGCTGGTCGTGCTAAGTTTCCACACAGCAAACAGAGTAAACAAATGTAGTGTTTGTATTTTCAAAAGTTAACTCGCATTGCTGATTTCCAGTTTCTGGTGCAGATTTTCTTTGGGAGACTTGGCGTCCTTTTAGTTCATGAAGTCAAAGATATTAACCTATTTAAAATTATTAGCCAATATACCCAGAGCATCAGACTGGACATAAAAGGTAGATACTTTTTTGAAAATAAGCAAAACATTCTTGATGCATTGTGGTTCATCTTCCCATTTATTTTCATTTCCTGCAGAAATGAATGACTTCTAGAATCAAAGAATCGTGGGGATCATTTACTCTTCCTGTGGTGCTTTTCTGAGGAGGAAAGAAGGTCCAGAGAAGTAAAAGAACTTACCCAAATTCATGAAGCTAGGTTGTAGTAAATCCAGAGTTAGGACACGAGACTCCTGCAGCTCATGTCCCCATACCAGCATCAGGGCATAGTAACACACGGCCCAAACCATGAAGTGTCCTGTACTGTGTTCACTTGGGGTCCCCACTCTCCTGTCGCTGTAATCCCCTTCTCAGAAACCAGTTGAAGGACCCTTGAAACTATTTCCATCTGAGACCCAATGTGATTTCCCTTTTCATCTAAACTCTAGTTCTTCTTTCACTCTCGGTAGATACCAAAATCTAGATGATATGAGATTTCTCGCTTTCCTGAAAGAATGCTATCTTATCATGAGCAGTCAGCACCTCCACTGATCTTCTGAGGTCAGCAACTCCAGCATCCTGGAAACCCTTCCATGATTCCTGCAAGAATCCTCTGGGCCTGTCACAATTTCATTTCCTTAGAGGGATTTCTGAATATGTTCCGGTTCTTCTCAACGTTTTCCCAACAGTTTAATTCCCTGTAGGATAACAAATCTTCCAGATAATTTCTCTCTTGTTCTATTTCTCATTAAGTATTGCCGCGATTGCTTCAATCCCATGGTTTTGCCTTTATATGAACCTTTGTGCATGCTATATTCTTATTATCTTTCCCCTATCTAAGAAAGTATTGGTTATAGCAATTCTTAACCTAAGACTTCTGGAAACCAACCAGTTGCCAGAAATGTTATGCAAAAATGCTGTATATGTGTATATTTGGTTTTATCTAAAATATTGATCACATGTTTAGTAGATTCTTCAAGGACTCGGGCTCCTAGAAAATGAAATTGACCCACACGACACATTGAAACTATTCCCTTTGCCTCTGTGACCCTATTTGTCCCCATTTTCCTTTGTTACAGTCCCTCCTCTCCACTGCTGCCACACCCACAAGCCTCAGGCACTCATGAGCACAAGGCCCTCATTTTTCTGGGTCGTGGTAAGATATGAGAGGATTATTGCTAATTGTCTTAGTTTCCTACACCTGCTGTGACAGTGTCCAAAATCAAGATGCAGGCAGGGCATGCTCCCTCTGAAACCTCCAGGAGAGACACCTTCATTGCCTCTTCTGGGTTCTGATGTTTGCTGACAACCCTGGCGTCCCTTGGCTTCTGTGCATGACTCCATTCCCTTCCTCCTTCCTCCTCACCTGGTCTTTCCCGCTGTCTCTGGGCCAAGTTCCTCTTCTCATAAGGACACCAGTCAGATTAATGAGGCCTCTCCTCCAACTAGTTTGGCCTCACTTGCCTAATCACATCTTCAAAGACCCTATTTCCAAAACAGGTCACCTTCACAAACCTGAGGGCTGAAGCTTCCACGCATCTGTCAGCTGGACACAATTCAACCCCAAACACTCACTAACATGTAACTGTATGTCTTAGTTTCCTGAGATGCTTAAGCAATACATGAAATGGGTTAGGTTAAACAGTGGAATTTATTAGCTTATGGATTTAAGACTAAAAGAAAGAAAGTTCAATTCAAAGCACCATCAAGGTGACGCCTTCTCCCCGACGACCTCGGCATTCTGGAGTTGGCTGCCTTGACTCATCTGCCACATAACAAGGCATGTGGCATCTGATTGTTTCCATGGAGATATGGCCCACCCAGTTGTGGGTGGTAACTTTTGATGAAATCATTTCCATGGAGAGGTAACTCCACCCATTCGAGGTGGGGTTGCTTCCTGGAGTCCTTTAAGAGGGAACCATTTTTGAAAAAGCTTCAGCGCCCAAACAGCAAGAAACCTTTGGAGATAAAGAAGGGAAATGCCCCTGGGGAAGCTTCATGAAACAAGAAGCCTGGAGAGAAACCTATGTTACCATGTTTGCCATGTGCTTTTCCAGGGTTCCAGAGAGAAACCTTGAATGTCACTGGCTTTCTTAAATGAAGGTATCTTTCCCTGGATGCCTTAGATTGGACACTTCTATAGCCTTGCTTTAATTTGGACATTTCACAGCCTCAGAACTGTAGACCTGCAATTTATTAAATTCCCCTTTTAAATAGCCATTCTGGTTTTTGGCATTTTGCATTCCAGCAGCATTCAAACTAGAACACCTGGTTTCTCCCTTCTTTTCCAGATTCTATTTCGGCTTCTTGCTTCTTGTGGCTTTCTCTCTGAGTGTCTGAACTTCATTCTCTTATAAGGACTCCAGAAATAGGAATAAGGCCCATCTTGATTGAGGTGGGTCCCACCTTAACTGAAGTAGCCTCATCAAAAGTCCTACTTACAATGGGCTCACACCACAGGAATGGGTTAACTTAAGAACATGTTTTGCTAAACATACAGCTTCAAAATGCCATATTCTATTTTAGTGATTCAGTATAGGATGATTATAACTTAAAAGGACTATATCTACAGGATAATAAACTTTTGCTGCTAACTGAAATTAAGTAACAGACTGACTGAGCACATCTTGGGAGAAGCCACTATGTAGGTTATTACAAATTATGCAAATAGCCAATATAATATTGCTAAAATAGAGGCTAGAAATAGCTTTCAAATATACTCTCAAATATACATTGACAAGTGGACAACCACATTGCTCAATGCACAAATTGAAGATTAAACAGGGATAAAAAAAAGACTGGATTACTCACAAAAGACTGGGGTGCAGCCACAGCAGGAGACTGCCAAATCTAGCCAGTGAAGCAAACGTTCTGTGTTTTGATAAGTTATTTCCCAATTGTGTGTTCTTCTCAGGAATTGGCATGCTGGCTATATTTTTTACAGTTCTAATTAACTTTCAGAGCCGTTTTCAGAAAGTAACAAATTGAGGAAAGATTGTATATAAGGTGGAAGTTTGTTTATTTATTACTTTGGAGAAAGTAAAGACAGCTACTCTATTTCCCCAGTAGAAATTATTATCAGCACTTTATCATTGTAATATCATATGACACCCCAGCCAAAGTACCTCTTTTTATTTACTTCATAGTGAAAGCAAGAAAAGCACGACTAACTTCCTAATCCAGCCATGACTGATTAGCTACTGGTGTTCAAGAGACTAGTTGTGAATAGGGGCTTCTGTTGGAGCAAAATGTTTGTTTCAAATTTATTTCTTCAATATAAAATCAATGTAATTAATCACATTCCATATACATACAAATGCCATAAAATAAAGGTGATTTCATATTGTTGTCAGTAGCACAATAATTTGAACAAACATTCCATTTTTTTTGACTGTTTTAAACCCAAACTTTCAAAGTTCAAGCGTCCTTACGACAGTGAGTCGCACACCCCTGTACGTGCTCAGTGACTCCTGCTTGATGCGCCACCAAAACTGAGTGGCAGTGATGTCAAAATGCCAGACACCGGGCAGTGCTGGTCCAATGTTGGGGTCTCAGCATGTGTTTACAGGGATCTTAGGATCCAGGTTTTGATATTTAGGGCAGAGATTTAATTTTTGATGTTCTTATTTGACTCTTTCTGAGTATTTAGGAAAATAAATGTTCAAATGATTTATGAAAGAAAACACCTTTAAACAATAAATGGATGTGAGTACCAGCTAATTATAGAGGTCATATTTTGTATGTCTACAAGGGCTACAATTCCATGGTATGCATAGATAAAATGATATATTTTTGCTACTACAAAATAGTAGTTGTCCTGGTTTGAAAGCATGTATGTCCTGTAGAAAAGCCGTGTTTTAATCAAAACCCCATTTCATAAAGGCAGAATAATCCCTATTCAATACTGTATGTTTGGATCTGTAATCAGATCCTCTCCCTGGAGATGTGATTTAATCAAGGGTGGTTGTAAAGTTGGATTAGGTAGAGGCGTGTCTCCACCCATTTGGGTAGGTCTTGATTAGTTTCTGAAGTCCTATAAAAGAGGAAACATTTTGAAGAATGAAGATTCATAGAGAACAGAGCAGAACGACATAGCTGTGAGAAGCAGAGTCCACCAGCCTGCGACCTTTGGGGATGCAGAAAGAAAATGCCTCCCGGGGAGCTTCACAAAACAGGAAGCCAGGAGAGGAAGCTAGCAGATGACCTTGTGTTCGCCATGTGCCCTTCCAGCTGAGAGAGAAACCGTGACGGTGTTCACCATGTGTCTTTCCATAAGAGGGAGAAACCCTGCCTGTGTTCGCCATATGCCTTCTCACTTGAGAGAGAAACCCTGAATTTCATCAGCCTTCTTGAACCAAGGTATCTTTCCCTGGATGCCTTTGATTGGACATTTCTATAGGCTTGCTTTAATTGGGACATTTTCTGGGCCTTAGAACTGTAAACTAGCAACTTATTAAATTCCCCTATTTGAAAGCCCTTCCGTTTCTGGTACATTGCATTCCTGCAGCTAGAAAACTAGAAGATTACTAAGTAGTAGAAATGCTGTCTACTAAGGTAGGGAGTTACCACGTAATGCTACCTATTTCCAGCCTGACTGAACAGCAGCTTTTCATAACCAGATTTTAAGGGGAAACATCTAAAAGACACGAAAAAAATGTACAAAACCCCCAGGAAGGGAGAAAAATCATGTTCATGTCTTCCATGAGGTAGCACTAGATTCTGAACCGAAACCACTGATCCCAGGAAGTCCCTTCACTGCTGCGCTCTGCAGGTCTGCGAGAAGACGGCGCTCCGGGAACGCCCTGCCACGGCCCGGTCCAACCCGGGAAGGGAGGCCCACGGCTCGGACACGAGCTGGCCCCCCGCCTGCCCTGGACCGAGGCGCCCAAACCCCGAGGACGCAGGACCGGACGGAGGAGCCCCGGGGGCGCCGGCGGTGGGGCGAGGGGGCCGCAGGCTCGCCCTCCGCATCTCGATCATGCCGGACCCCTCCGCAGACACCGCGAAAGCGCATCTCGGGAGAGCGGCCGCGCTGCCCTCTTCGCGCGCCTGTGGGTGGAAAGCGGAGAGTCCTTCGGGCTTCATCTCGGGCAACCGGCCTGGCCGCGTTTCCTAGGGAAAATGCCGTCCAGTTACATCCAGGTTTCCTGGGCCCCATATTCCAAAAGCTTTGTCACGTCTTGTGCGTCCTGAGCCTGTCATTGAGCAGGATGGTCTGATTTTTAATATCCGAGACAGGTACATTTGTCAGTATAAAATCAGACTAGCATTATCATCTGTGCTGACCGCATATCCTATGCTAGAGGACAAATGCATTCACACTGCAAGTATTATAATCGTCACAGAACCATGCCAGCTGTAGGATAAGTACCCAACACAAAAGAATAGGAAATGTGGGACACAGAAATTGTAAGGTAAAACTGGCTTTTGTGATCTTCAGTTTTAGTCTCTGGGTTTCACAGAACAGGGCACCCAGCCCTGGAAAGGGGAGGCTGTTTGCCAAAGTCTCAGGGCCTTCTCCAGTGCCGTCAATTCCCCTTCTACTGGAATGTTGCGATGAAAATGCAAACATGTTCTGGGGGGTCTCCCTGTGATTTAAAAAAACAACCCCCCTTACCTCCATATTTCCCCCTAAATGCTGCCATATACCCACTACCTTTACAGCACAATCCCTGTAAAGCCTTCTCTAGGAATGTGGCCACCCCTTTGTCATCTCAAAATCTCTCCTTGGGTGCCTGTCTCCCACCCCCTGCGGACACCGCGCCTGGCCTTTCCCTCACTGTCTTTGTGTGGCTACCACGCGTTTCTTCTATGACTTATGTAGGAGGAAAAATGGCGATTATTAAGAATAAGTTTGTAAACATCTTTTTCTTTCACATTCTCCACCTGATATTATGTGATACAAAACAGTTGAAAAAAGTTTTCAGGTATTTACTATCGTTTGAACACTTTTACAGACATCAAAAGTTTCTAAAAATGAATTTTCCTAAATATGTGTTCTATTAAGAAAAAAAAATTAGAGATGACTACTGAAATATTCAGGCTGAAAAGGCACCCAATTGAGCACTAACTAAAATGTTGCTTCTTGTCATGTTTGCCCTGACAAACAAAGCCAGTTGCTCCCTCCCTCTTGGAACTTTCTTTATGCGACCCCATAAATTCAATTGTTATCTACATACTGATGATTCTAAAATACGTATATCGAGTCCGTATGTAGAGTCTCAGAGGCATGGACCTGTGTACTCACCTGCCTTTCATGCATCACCTGGAGGGCCCCATAGGACACTGAGACTGATGGGGAAGTTCTGAGTCTCCCTATACCTAATGGAACACATTTGAAGACTTAGACCAGATATATTTGTTCCTGAGGAGACTGTTGAGATAGGCGATACAAATGACGGAGGTCTGTTTTGTTCCAAAATAATAAGATACTTAATATGACCCAGCTTTAATATCTCAGGACCTATGGTCTTCAGCTTTGTGCTTTACTCATGTCCAAGCACCTGCCACACATGTTTATGCCACTGTGCTCCTGTCATTGTCTATACAGCTTATACCACCAACTACCCACCCTCATGTAGAAGACGGGGGCCAGCCGGCAAAGGGGAGACCGTGCTAGGTATCCCAACAGAGAGGCTTGCTTTGTGTGTGTGTGTGTGTGTGTGTGTGTGTGTATGCTGTATGGCAGGGTCACATTTCATTCTTTTTCCATGTGAGTATCCCGTTATTGCAGCACCATTTGTTGACTTTTGTTTGTTTCTTTGTTTGTTTTCTTTGCTTGTTTTTTGGGAAGTGCATGAGCCGGGAATGGAACCTGGGTCTCTGCATGGCAGGCGTGAATCCTACCCTTGAGCTGCCCTCGCACCCCTTCAACAGAGAGACGTAACATGGGAATCAGTTAAAATGTGCTCTGGAAGCCCGTAAAATCAAAAGGGGACCCTGAAGGAACCGAGATGTGATTTCTGCCAGAAGCAGTTTCATTAGGGCTAAGGGAACCAAAGCGGGGGGATGAGGAATCCCGAATTGGCGCCCAGCCCTCTGAGGAGGGCTTGCCACCTGGGTTCTGCGAGAATCTCGGGAGCTTAGAGGGAGAGCTCTAAGGCGGTGCAGCTCAGGACTCAGGAGAGGCTCTCACCTTTGTGGTGCCTTGTGTGACCTGAGGTCATTGGTTCTCCAGCCCTGAAGGACACCAGAAGGGCAGCTCATGCTTGGTCAGCTTGGGTGCCGAGCCCAGGTGTGTCTGCAGGCAGTGCCTGAGGGCTCAACCCAAACCCAGTGCCCATCCCTCTGCTTTGCCACCTGTGCTATACACTGCTGCCAAATTCTCTACCCTTCCCTGAATCCCTATCGCCTTTCCCTATCGACTGATGTTTTACATAGACAGTGCTCTCTCTAACACCCAAGACTCTCCACAACTTTCTATTCATTTTATACTAAGTGCTTCCTATGCTCCCTCGGGACCTGCGAGCTAATCATGTTTCCTACAAAACGCAGTAATGTTTCTATCCTCAGCATCTTATAGGGCACAAATCTCAGCCTCATGTTATCCCTGAATTTATTTTCAAAGTGTCACAACAGAGGAATGCGAAGAGCGCTTTGGGGCACATTTCCCATGGGCCACAATGAAAGCCAAGTAGCTGCTGTCCAGTTAAGACTTTACACCCTTTCACTGAAACTAAGTAGGCTAATGCTAGTCAATTAAAACTTAAGTGGTAACTAATGTGTAATGAAGACTGGGGGGATTTAACTCTGTCAATGCAAAATTTCCACACCTTTTCCCATTTTCACATACATGGTAGACTGGCTAAAAGGGATAATTTTCTAAAATCTCAGCAATTCAACAACTAAGCATGCTGATTTGGGGTCATAAGCTGACAAGCTCACTCAGTGGAGGTGAATTTCACTGCATGTGGGTTGCAGTATTTCAGAAAATTCTAAAGCAACGTATTTCCTTATTTGCCTTTTGAGTTGCAAAACTAGCTTTCAACAGGAAAAGAAAAATTTGCTACCTACCCCTGAAAGGTGTCTCTTTTATGTGTGAAAACACTAAGGTGAAAATGTCAAATAGTTCACATTTCCTTGGGCCTGTGAAATCCAAGGGATGTGAGAGTTTCTTTTATTCAGATTATTCGGATTGGAGGTGTAGGTACTTCTGCCTGGTGGTTTGCCCGGTACTACTCTATCATTTTCTTTTATTTTTGAGAAGGCCAAAATCAAGATTTTGTTCTTCCCTTATGAATGTCAAATTGCTGCTGTTTCTCTTATATAGAAAAGTATAAAAATTGTTCTGAAATGCTGGTTTTGTGGAAAGGTAGGTCTTGTGTGACATTTCAGTGCTTAAAGCTCTTCAAATCCAATCTCTTTGTGTAAATTCCAGAGCAACTGGTGAATGATGGGAATCTAAGTGTCCCCCCTTTTGCCAAAAATTTGGCCACACATCCAAGATATATCAATCTATAGCTTATTCCGCTTCCAGAGTAGCTTTTTGATTCATTCATCTACCCGATCTTAGTGCCTCTGCCTTCTGCTCTGTACTGCTGCATCATTCCTGCTGCCATTTCTGGAACTCATCGAGCTCTTAGGGTCACAGTGACATGTTCATTCTATTGGCTGGGTGCTTGCTTCCAGCGATGAACTGTACATGTTGGCCAATCCTGCCACAATTTAAGGCTTGAGTTTTTCCTGTACCTTTGAGTAGGTGGCATCTGGTCCAAATTTTGGGTTCCTTAGAGGACTCATGATAGGTAGCTGTCATCTGGATTGCAGAAACACTTGGCCAGCCAATTAAATACTACGAAATTCACGAAATTTATGTAGGTGAGGGTAATTAGTCTTAAAAATGAACTCAGCATAAAACATGCCTCAGGAAGTGGAAACTAGCCAGGATTCCAGCTAATCAAAATAAATTGGGTTGAATTTTAAATTGGAAGTTTTAAAAATTCATTAACCTAAAAGTTTCCTTGGGTTTGAGATTTTGTTTTAATAATGTCTGTAAAAACAATATTGACCTTCCACTGTATTCCAAGCTCTTCACTTTGATGATGCTTATTGATTTTGAGCTACCCCCACCCTCCCCACCCCCTCTACCCCACCCCCACCCCCATAGTGTCCCCCAACCTTACCCCAACCCCCTGAGCTCTGCACGTCCGTTTCCGGCACTCCTAGGCCCCAGCATGTGCACGGGCCCCAATTTCACATCATTCAGCTCTGCCTGCCCCCAAGCCAGGAAGGCGTAACCCTGACCTGCTGCCACAGCTCTGCGCATGCACACAAAGGGCCCCATGCCTTAGACCAGCGCACACGAGGGTTACATCCCCTAGACCAGTGCCCCCACATAGCTCCACCCTCCCTAGCCACTGGGCACCACATTCACAGGCACCAGTGTAACATCCCCAACCTGCACCCATACCTGTGCTGCAATGCATCCCTGCACTGCTGTGCCTTGCCCTGTGCTGCAGCGCAGCCCTGCATTGCTGTGCCCCACCCTGCATCCTGCGTCCTGTTCTACATCCATTTGCAGATGCCAGGCCTTAGCCTACTGAAGGAAGTCAACTCCCAAAGTGAACCTATCAAGATGCCTACATGCCACGAAGACAGCAGAAGAGCACTAAGCATATCACAATGCAGACAGACACAGCCCTGCCTAATGACCAGACTAAAACGCCAGAGGAGACACAGATGCTGGAACAACTAATCAAAGATGTTCATACAACTCTACTTCATAAAATATGTGGGATAGCAAATGACATAAAAGGGATCAAGAAGACAGTAAAAGAGCATAAAGAGGAATTTGAAACAACAAATGGAAAAATAGTGGATATCACAAAGATTAAAGATGCTGTAGACCAAATAAAAACATATTAGAGACACACAATAGCAGATTTTAAGAGGCAGAAGAAAGAATAAGTGAACTAGAGGACAGGACAACTGGTTTTGAACCCAACATAACTATCAGACAATATTAGATTGAACATAGGGCCTTGGGAGGCACTTTAAATAAATAAAATAATAATAATAGCTAACAATATTTATCACTATCAGGCATTAAGCTCAGTATTTTGTGTATATTATCACATTTAACTCTATCAGGTTTATTGTCAAACCTAGAAATAGATATTATTATTGGGACCATTTTCAATGTGGTATATTATGATTATGATGGCTTTTCAAACTCACTCAGGACTTAGAAGCCCTTACCCTATTCGGGGCTTAGAAATTTGGATTTAGACCAATCACAGCAAGATAATTTTGGACCTTTTTGATACTGAGGAAGACACTTCTGCTGGTGATTGCCTATAGCAAGTGATTTGTCACTTTTCTTTTGACTGTGAAACTCCCTTAAACCACTAGGAGCTTAAACATAAGACACATAATGCGCATCCTGGAAGCCGCCATCAAAGGCATGTTCTGGTGCTTCTGTGTGATCACTGGCTGTTTAGTTCCCCAGTGGCTGAAACAAGCACCATGCAATGGGTTGGTTTAAATAATGGAGATTTTTGGCTTCTGGCTTCAGCGGCTGGAAGCTTGCTCCTTCTCGCTGTTGGCAGCAACCTTTGGGGTCCCTTAGCTTTTCTGTCACTTGGCAAAGCCTTTCAGAACCATGCTCACAAATGTGCAGAGATACAAGACACTCATTGGACACTGTCTCTTAACAGTAAATAAAGAGGAAAGAAACCGACATCCCTTAAGCTTTTACTACAGTCCAAGCGCAATGATAGCTGTTTATACACATTATCATATTAAACTTCACATTCTATGACGTATGCATTATAATCTTCACTGAGTCTCGGATATATGCGTCACTTTTCCAAGGCTGGGCTGAATGCTGTGGTCAGGATTTGAACCCAGATATATCTAATTTTGGATGTCTTCTACTTGAAGTTAAGATTTAATTATAGAGAGTAGAGCCTTTTAGAATGAATTTATCACATTTTCAATGAAGTGATAGAATTTTAAATTTTAAAAATTGTTATCTATTATGGTATTTTACTTATCTAAAGTGTATCATTTTTTAAAAGTTGGCAGACAACGTTTAGATGCTGTTTCTAGAGACGCACACCCACGGCGACGGTAAGTGACATGTGCACTCACAGTGCTCACTGGGTGGGCTGCGCCTTCCGGACGCGCCTTCGCGCAGTGCCTGCAGCGCCTCCCCTCAGCTGCAGGGCGTGAGCCACCAAGCACGTGGCCGTCGTCCTCAGAGCTGGAAAAGTCTAGTCCTTTCCATTCCTGCACCTAAAATCAGACTTCACTAACATCAGCTAAAATCATCTTTTCTTATGCCTTAAATTTTCCTTTAAAATGTTCCCTAAATGACTCTAAAATGCAGGTAAGGGTAATTGTCCAGAAACCGACTTTACCTTAAAGGAACAAGCCCCCACCCTGCACGTCCCATCATACATCCTTTATGGTTACATCAGCACTTACCACGGACGTGTCACATGTTTCAGCCGGTAGCGTGCCTGTCGCAGTCACTGAAATTATGGCTGGACAAGGCCTGGGACAGGAATGTTTCTGAAAATACAACAATGTAGTTTGCATGAATAAGCTATGCGTGGATGGTTCTAGGGCACTTAAATGCTAAATAAAAGATTTCTTGTTTCACCTACACTCATATCCAAAGGTTGTCGCTAATGCACATTTCCTGACTGCCTTTTGCAGCACTTAACGACTCATAGTTTATATGTACAATATGCGTATAGTCACATTTTTTGAATTGTCACCATTTATGTTTACTGAATTAATAAATACCTCACTTTAAAACTGGAAACATAATGCTTGAGTCAGCTGTGTTCCAGTAGCAATGTTTCTCGATGATGATTGAATAATGATAAAGCCTTCACAATGAAAAAAAAAAAAGGACAATGTCTTTTCAAAATTGGATGACATTTATGAAACACAACTTTGTTTGAAGTTTGTGTGTTTCAAAAGGGAGGAGAAAATTATAACCTGGCACTGCTCCACTCCTTCATTTCTCCCTGTCTATTCTTAGTTTCCTTCTTCATTTCAATATTGATGTCATTAAGGAATAAGCTCCGTTTGGGGTAAATGTGACCTTCGTCTAGGGAAACAAATAAGTTATAAGTTCCCAATATGTTCAGTTAGTCTAGTTGATATAATTGTTCTTGTATACAAGAAACCATAAAACATTAACTGCAAAGTATTTACATACCTGAAAAATTTTTACAGAATTAGAAATGCAGTGCTGTCAGTATTCGATATTACAGCATCCAATGGCAGAATGAATAGGGCATTGCACTTAGACATTTAACCATGTATTACTTCATTCCCCTGTGGTGCATAATTATTCTCTTAGATGGGTGGGGAAATAGTTGATTAAAAAATGCTTCGGTTTGACTTTCTGAGAGTATTTTCCATGCACTAATAACTACTGCTATGTAGAAGAAAATCTTCAAACTTAGTGGAGGAAAATGGCCGTTTTATTAGGCTAACAGATTCCTTGGAGCAGAAGTGTAGTCAGGGCACACAGACCTGGCCTGCTCTACTCTGTGAGACCCCAGGCTGAGATGGGGTGATGTGATTGCTGGAACCATGTGGCAGCATCTTCACTTCAGTTAGGGCTCTGATGCTGGCTGCCGGCTCGGACTTGAGGTCGACTTCAGCCCAGACACCTGCATGTGGTCTTCTCATCTGACCTCCACGGGCTAGCCTGTCTTTCCTCATGGCATGGCAGAAGAGTCCCAAACATCACTTGCACTAATTTATTTTAGACACCAAAGTGACCGTCAGATGTTGCTTGGGACTCCAGGTATCTGAAGAAAACACACACACAACAGGTGCTGCCTGTGGAGCTGGCGTTGGCGCTGACCGTCACCAGGAGCTGACCAGTGTGTGCTGGGGGCACCTACGACCTCTCACGGTGGGGGCCATGCCACTGACCTGGACGCAGTGTGTCACACGGCGAAGGGACGTTCCAGATGAAGCTGAGTGAAGAACCTCGAGATGGCGGGATTGCTCGGGATTATTCAGAGGGGCCCTGATGGGCCCTAAATGAAGACACAAGGGTCCTTATCAAAGAGAGATGAGAAGTCAGTGGTGGAAAGAGGGGATAGGATGATGAAAGCCAGTTGGAGTGATGTGCTTTGAAGATGGAGGAAGAGGTCAGGAGTCAAGGAACACAGTGACCCCCAGAAGCGAGAAAAGAAAAGGAGACAGAGTCACCCCTGGGGCTTCCGGAAGGAGCACTGACAGGACGACACTACATTTAGCCACAATGAAACTGATTTTTCAACCTCTGACTTCCTGAAGGTAATAATCTCATGTTATTTTAGAAGTTTGTGATAATTTCCTCCAGCAGCAATAAAAATTTAATACATGAACCTAGTCTCAGTAATTGTGTCATTTTTGCTACATGAATGAGTCACAAGACTCTAGATTCAAGGGGAATAAATACAGATCCCACTCCTTCATTGAAGGAGTGTTAAGAAATTTGCAAATAATTTGCAATAATCATACCTGTATTATTAAAAATAATAACATTGACTATGAATAGCATGTTATTCATACTCTACTTACTCTAGCAACATTATTATTGCAACACAAGTATTCTAGATGTATTAATTAGAAATATTAATAATACTTGCCATGAATAGCATGGACCTTAGTCTATCGACATGATTTTTCTTGAATTTAGTCCAAGTAAATTTTTCTTGCAGAAGTCATACTCTCTAGATTAATGTTTTTCAAACTGTTTTGGAAATAGAGCAACTCTAATTCTGGATGGTCTTTACAGAAACAAAAATTTTCTCAACTACAAAATATGGATAATAACAAATAACTGAAAGTTTTATTGCAAAATGAAGAGAACATTCCTGGGAAAGGGCAGTACCAAGTAGCTCAGACTTAGCTTTCAAGAAGCCTCGTTGGGGTGGTCAGTGATGCATCGAAAAGAGAGTCCCAGACATGGTTTTCCTCTTAGGTGGGTGACCACTGCTGTGAGCTTTAACAGGATTAGCAATAATATCAGGAAAGAGGATCAAAATCAATTCTAGGATGCAAAGCCTAGGGATCCCAAACAGAGTTGGTGAAACGGTAGCTGCTGGAGCAGCTGAGACTGCATTAAAGCGAGCCAAACGGACACACGCTGGCACCTGGACCCTTTGACACACTTTAGCTGTGTCATCTCCTCAGTTTCGGTTTCTTCTGATATCCACTGTCCTTTTCCTCCTACATTTCACTGTAGTTCCATATCCCGTGGTCAAACTCAAACCATAACTCCAAACCACTTCAACGAAAAATGGTGCCTACAGTCTGCTGACAATCTGTATCCTGTTAACTCGCTCAGGTTTCCCCATTATGATCATTCTTTAAATCAGCATACCTCTTGGATCCCGCTATTTCTTTCATTGTACCTCACACCTCTCATTCTTCCATTCTTGTCCAGAGTAGTCCTGGGTCCGCCTGCTGCAGCCAGGCCATTCCGAAACCCACATCTCTTTTGCTCGTCCCCTCCGTAGAACCAGCTTGCCAAAACTGAAGGTGGGAAAACTAAACCATCAACTTCTCCATGTCTACCGCTGAATATAGTTGGAGAAAAGACCTGGGCCAGGCAGACTGATTGAATTTTAAATTTATGATCACAATTTCAATTTCATTCTTAGCACTGTTTAATAAGCCTGCTATGTTTCCTACTCTCTGAAGTGAGTAATGAAAACCTTTTCTTATCTGCTCTTTCTTTCATCAAAACTCCTATTTATCCTCCTCTGAACTTCAATCTGAGAATCTGGCCTGAGAAAACAGAAATCAACAGACCCTCATCTTTGCATACCCCAAACTACAAACCTGCTTACCTATATGTGCCTGCCTTCTTTGTTGCTCCTATCAGAACTGAGAGCAGTCTTTTATTAGAACACTCTCACATGTGTTGTAGACTCATCATCCCTACAAGTGATGCATTCCTTTATATTAGGACCTTTTGGATCATCCCATACATTTTCTCATCACCAATCTCTCCCTCTCTGCTAGGTCACCCATCAATGAACAAAAATTCTATAATATTTGAGTGTAACAGGGTGGTTAGAGTGTGGACTCTGGACTCAGATTCCCAGATTCCGATACTGGACCCACCATTCGCTGGCTGTCTAAGTGCCCTGGCTTATAAAGTGGGGAGCAAAACTGCAACCTCCCTTATAAAGTGGTAACTATTAAATGTTATTACATGTTTTCTTAGTTTGCCAGGGCTGGCTATGGCAAATACCACAAACTTAATGAACAGGAGTTTATTGGTTACAGCCTGGAGGTGGGAAGTCTGAAATCAGGGTACCTGCAGGCCACGCTTTTTCTCAGGTTTGTCGTGTTCTGAGGGTGTCTGGCCATCACTTCCAGGCCCCGTCACATGGTCCTCTGTCTCCTCATACGGCTCTTACGTCCATGTCCAAATGTCCTTTGCTGTAAGGACCTCAGCCACACTGGGTTAAGACCCACCCTGGTTCAGTTTGGCCTCATCTCAATAGGATCTTCAGACATCCTACGTACAGAGGAGTCCACACCCCCAGGTCCAGGGTGGGGGGGGGCAGGGGGGTGTTAGGACTTGACCATGTGACCAGGTCCAATTCGGATTTTCCACTTTCATTTTAAAATGTATTGCTGCTGGGCTCGCAAGACCTTTGGAAATGTCCTACATTCCTTGGAATCAACAAGTATCAATATTACACTTAGGATGTATTTATACTTATACACAATGAATAGTCTATTTTTGTGCTAAAAAGCATTCACCCGAAATTCTGAAATTATTTCAGACATTGATAATTCAGCTATTGATTCTTCACTAAGGTTTAAAAGATTAAATGAATTCTTGCTATTTTAATTTAACATAACTGTATAATATAAATTTTATGGTCGAAATAAACTGTTGGCTAAAATGATATTAAATTTCATCAGAAATAGAAAAGAAATCTCTCTAAAGAATGTAAGTTGTCCAAACTTGTGTTTTCAGCCTTCTATTTTCTTCAAGGTCCAAACATTAATGAGAATATTCTCCTATATCAGATCTTAGTTTTTGTTTTGTGAGTGTTTTGCTCTATGGATGTGTGCTTTTATCTTGTTTTGACACAAAGCTGAATTCACAGAACAATACAGAGCAATTATCTAATGAACTTGGTTAATTAATACAGCACCACCAAATACTTCCAACTTCCTTGAATAATTTATTTGTCTAATAGCTATATAATGATCATTAGCTTACTAACTAGCCATTTAAAAGATACTGATCTTGATTTTTATAGCCTTTTTCTTTTTTAGAATTTTAGAACCAACAATGCCTAATGCAATTCACTAACCTGTACCTGTGAAGAAGGGGGAGGTCAGAGACAGCAAAGGACTCGAGCAATACTATGAGTGCAGTTAGTTTCATGCTTAGTATGGCGATAGGAAAAATAAAAAGATTGATAATTTAGCAAATATTAAATATAAAGAGACTTTTCCATAAGGGAAATAAAGTAATTTTCTAAAATATATCAAATAGTTCAATAAATGCAGCATCCTAATTATTAGTATACTTATCTTGTATAAAGATGAAAACACAACAAAGGCTATCAACTTTTAAACAGATCTCCCTTGTATACAGGAGAAAATGTGAATTTCAAAATTGTGGCCCACAAAAATAAAAAAAGAAAAAGAACAACGCAGACTTAATTAAAATTACTTAACCAGGTGGATTGAGAGAAAACAGCAAATATTTTCTGAGCAACTTCCATCCATTCACTGTTAGTTTCAAATATTACTTCTGAGTTATTTATTTCAGTTCATCCTAGTTCAGCTGCCTTATACTTATTAGTCAGATATACACCTGAAGTCTTGTTTGTTTGTTTTGTTTACTCCTAACACTGCACAAGACACTAATCATGGTCACTCATGCTTTGCCTGGTTTTTGCTCTTGGATTTTCAGCAGAGTAAGTTGGAGAAAACTTCTCTCTACAGAAAGCAAAGCCAAACAACATGCGTGGGATATAGTTTGAGACGAGAAATATTGCTTAGAGATTTTCAAACCTAGAACGAGGGAGTAGATGTTTTCCGTTCATTGGTAATCCATTCACAGTCAGACATTTTATCCATTACTCTTGGTGTGCAGGATTGCTGCAATGGCAATAGGTCACTGATTTTCTCACATAACTCTTTGTACCATCTAAGTATCATTAATCACCCTGCCCCTTCCACTTACATCAGGTCAGGTAGGTGGCCAGCTGCAGCAGAGTGCCCAAGAGTCTACATCAGTTTCTAAACCAGTCCAGTATGTGTTTCAGAAAACGAACTACAAGTGAGAAGAAAGACAATGGAAAACATAATTTTGACAAACTTAGTACTTTAAATAAAAAGCCTAACTAATAACATAAATTAGAATGTTTGTTTTGTATGACCTCTAACATGTTAATCAGTTTGATTTTAGTTACTCTAATAACTAAAATCACTAACACAAAATGAGAGCCTATATGCCAGGCCTGGCCTCTTTAGACATTATCGTATTTAATTCTCAAAGAAATTCCTTAGGAAGTTTGCCCTATTTTCCCCAATCCTGCTGATGAGAGGAGCTCAGCCAACCGCCCAGGTCCCTCAGCGACGGCCATGGCCTGGACTCACCCCAGGTCCCCTCGCTCCGGACCTGTGGCTGTGACACTCAGGCGATGTCATCTCTTGTCTTTGGACATAATTTGTAAGATGTTAAAGGTAGCCTTTTGTTATTAAATGGGAGTTTATGTGTTAGAAGAGTTTCTAGGTCTTATGCATTTTGGTTGAGTCCCTTAAAAAATTAAAGTTATAAGCTGGCAGGTCACAGGTCACACCCAACCCCATGAATGTGCTCTGTTTGGGCCAAGAAGAGCTGTAGCATTTATACATTCTTTGGTAGTATTTAAAAATAGCAAGAATATATATAATATGGGGGTTTCTGATTTCCCTTGGAAAATCAGAACATCCAGCCTTAAATCTGGAAGATTACTGCTTAAAGAATATATTGGTGTTTTACAGCTACATCCAGGAGCAAAAATGGAAAGGGTGCGAGATATTTCACCATTGGTAGACTGTTTTGAGACTGGAGGATACCTATGATTACGTCACTCTGCACTCGTTTTTTTATCCCCTCCAAATTAGCAAAGTCAAAGTGCATTGCTCAGAAGACAGGCATTTTGTAAGTTCTAGGAATGACCCCAGGATATCTAAATTCCAAATGCATTGCCTTGAATTTTTTATTTTAAAAATAAAAAAAACAAAGTTTTTAAAAATTGCCTTGAATTTTTAAAAATTTTGTTCATCTAGTTGGGCTGTTAAAAGGAGCCTCTGTTAAATAAAGTGCTTTGGCTGTACTATCTATAAATAAAACCAGTTCCATCAGGTGGCCAGCTGCTCCATCAGACGTCAGTACATTCCACCTAATCTGTCCCTGCTATTTACAGGGTCAGTTTCCTTCACCTTCAATTACTTCATCTTAGTGTGACATATAGCAGAATCAAGTGTCATAGTCATTACTTAGAAAGTCTGTCTCTTTAGAAGTAATACAGGGCAAAAAATATCCTTAAATGTGCCCTTGCCTTGTGCAACTGACTAAGTTGCTTAAAGTTTCTGTAACATTCAAGATTCAGAATGCAAATTTCAACTTCCTTCAATATGTTGAATTTCAGAATGCATGTGCCATAACATTACCTTTTTAACAAATTTATATGTTTGAGAAAAGAAGTGGAAATAAAATAGTAAATTATAATATTTTAATGGATTAAAAAGTACCTCTTTCAATAGCTCACGATTACAGATATAATAAGCACATACAACAGTTTACTTCATATATGCTGTATATATATACTATTTATATGGGTATATATATGCATATATACTATAGATGTACTATTACTAATACACACACACAGTGTGGTTTGTCAGATTTATAAAACTCAAAACAGTTCAGGAAATAAGAGATAGAGTGGGGTGGGGCAGGATGGGAGATGTCTCTGAGTTAGCAACAAGGCAGATATTTTTTAAGTTGCTAAAATTTGCATACTTAATGATTACAAATTAAATGATATACATTTCAATGCACCGAATGTTATCCTAATTTAACTCTAACATATGATCCAGCCCTGCTAATATAGGCCATATTTCAAAACATACTGACTCAGTTTATACGTAATTCTGACAATATTGGGAATTCTGATTGTCAAAGCAAAGCAGCCTAGAAACAGTGGATTACAAGCCTGTGTCTGTTGTAAGTACTCACACTGTCAATGGAAGATTCACATGAAAAGAGACAGAATGAATTTATATTGTAATCTAGCATAATCCCAATTACTGGTTTTAGTATATATAGTATATAATGGTTTTATTATGTAAGAAAAAGTATCAAAACAGTTACAATGTTTTATTTGACTACTTCAAAGAATATAGTCCTAATTATAGAAATTCCACTTCATGGTTGACACAAAAATGCTGGTCCTATGAGACATTGCTGCATTTAATTTTCTTAGTTTCTCTATGTAGTATATTCTAGGATTCTACCTGTCAACTGCTTACCATTTTACTTTGTCCAAATTAAAGAGAGCTATTCATGTCCTATATTTATAAGTATTCCACTAGTGACTAAATAGCCATCACTGAGCTTTTAGAGAAAGATGATTCACTTAACAGTTGATATTTTAACATTCATAGGGCTCTATGGTAGATTCTTTACAATGTATGTCTGGGTATCTCAATGTCACAATACACAAATAGTTATACATTTTTAGTTGAATTCATCCATGTCACCACAAAATAAGGATAAATTAGGGCCATTATTTGCATACTATTGTTATTTCAGTAATAACAAAATTATCATTCCAGAAAGCAATTAATTAGTGATTGAGGTAGATACCAGCACTTAACAAGTGAAATCATTTGTGTGGCTGCTGTCTATTTTCTCTCTCGTTTGTTTGTTTGGGTTTTCCTTTTGTAAGGTATATAAATGCTTGTTAGGGAGAGAAGATAATGACAGCATTTGTATGATTTATTAGTGATAGGCAAAAGCAATCAGAACTAAGGAAGAATCATCTTAGAAGCCAAAAGGCATTGAGAATAAGACCCTCTCCTTGTTAAACTGGAAGTAGAAGCTTATTTGATGAATGTTTATCTTAAGCCCACCATACTTTAAAATTTTTATATATGTAAATAAAATAATAAATATAATGATTTGATTCTGAAAACCTGTCTGACCATGATCACACCAAACAATTAATAAAATTCTTAAGGAAAATGTGATGAGAGTTAATGAAGAGTACATAGGGGAAGCAATTTAGAAGGAAACCCAAAAGTTTTATAAGCCACATACTTATTTTATAAAATGTAACATATTCACTTTAGCTTATATTGCATTATTTCTGTACATCTTCTGTGTTGACAAGTTTTGATAATCAATTGCATGAATCACAAAATAACTTCTCATTTCTCTTTGTATTTTCATGTGGGCATTTTGTGTGCCAGTTACAATGCAAAGAGTTGGTAATAAAGACTGCCTAAGGAAACTTTTTAGTAATGATACTTTCTGAGACTAATTAGCAGGATTTTGAGTAGTAATTTTCATTTCCCATCCACCTGAGCACTCTGCCATCTCGAGCACACTCTTGAGTGATCGCCATGAAGACACACCAAAGGCAAAGCATCGATAGAGCATGGGCCCCACCAAGGGCAGGCTCCTCTCCTGTCAACTGCTGGCTCCTTTCCTGACCTCCAGACCAACTTCCTTGATTAGTGAGTTCCATCTTTCCTATCACTGCTTCGGCTGTTCCCTTTACCTAGAGAATTGCCTTCCTCCACCTCAGTGGCTCGTCTTGCTGAAAGCTTTCACTGTGCCACCCACTGGCTTGCAAGGCGAGCGGCCTCCTGCTATCCAGCCCTGCCAGGTAGGAATTACGCCTCCATTTCACAGATGGCAGCTGCAAACACCTGCTTGCTCTAGAGTCAGAATAAACCTAGTCAGTCATTTAATAATGATTTGCTAAGTTATTTACTCAATATTATTTAGGTGTAAAGCACTTTACAACCTCTCAATTTCCTCACTATTCACGGAAACCCATCCATCCTATGAGCCTCTCCAAAGGTAAGTCCTCAACTGGTGTCCACCAAGAGATGTGCTCTCCAGAATTGAAGCCTCTTAGCAAATTGACCACAGCCATCATTTGGCATTTACACAATTCTGCCTTACATTGTAATGATCTGTGGTTTTAGTTTCCCCCTGACCCTAAACGGCAATGGTAGCACCTGAATCAGTCAGGGGTTGGCCAGGTGAATATGGGCATTCCAGGTGGTTCCAACAGGGAGTGCCTTAGGAAAGGGATTTACAGGCTTACCCAATTCTCTGGTTGCGAGGCAAGGGGCGTGAAGGTCAGGAGGGCTGCTTTTAGGAAATTCAGAACAACAGATCATGGCGAAACCATCGCTGGTAACCTCAGTTGTCCGTGGCACCACGTTGGCAGTTCCCGGGGAGGACAGCCACATGCCACAAGCCCCTGTAGGCCGCAAGCCGGAGTCCACCCCCTGCCCTCCTGCGGCCACCCTCTGGCCACGCTGCAGACCTCAGGCGAGGGTGCTCCCTGGCAGTGCTTCGGGACGTGCTCGCAGGGAGCCTGGGAAGTGACTTTCCAGGCAACAAACCCCTTCAGCGATGAGAAGGGTTGAAAAGGTAGGGCTAGGAATCCTAAGGCCTACTATCTGGCCCGGCATCATTTCAAAGTCTCTATTTAACTGCAAAATATTTTCTGCATTTACTATATGGAGTTTAATTTCTCTGGAGGTCCCATGCCTTAAGAACACACAAAAAAGGCTGACCATTAAGCAAGGAAAATTAATTGTGGAATCAGAATATTGAAGGCACAGGAGCCATATAAAGTTACTTTTAAAACAAAATATGTTCCTTGGTTGGGGGCAACTGCATTTCTTTCTACATGATTTCAGCTGGGTTTTATCACTGCTGGACATTCTATCTGACGAATAAGATTAGAGTTCATGTGTAAGATTTTACTCAGCATAAGTAAAACTACATCAATGTTATTACCTAACAAAGTTTGTTTCCATCTTCAGAGACATGGCACATGGGAGCAGGGCACGCTCTCCCATCAATAGACACAGATTCAGATAGTGTTTAATATCCACAGTAAACAGCATCACGCAGGCCCAAGGGTATTCCCTCAGGCTTTGGGCCCTCAACAGGTTCCAGGTTCAGCCGAGTGGGACAACTTCCCTTGGTTAGTGTATTATTTCGCAGCTCCACTAATGGAATGTAAAACTCACATGCCTCAATTTTCAACATTCTTTCCTAACTTGTCCTTTAAGTTCATAGTCAGTCGAGTCAATTTTTTTATTTCTTAGGATAATGGGAATTAATAGACATGTGTATAATATAAAACCACAGACAATAAACACTTACAGTTTCTATCAGTAAAATATAAGTATGAGGTCTTAGATACTCACCAGTTTTGTTTCCTTGCCCTGAAGAAATTCGTAAGTAAAGAGAGGAGAGGAGAGAGGCGATAAGTGAGAAATGAAGAAAGCCATGGAGGGAGTAAATGAGAAAGGGGTAGGGACTGAAGCTAGGGAGAGGTGGCAGAAGAAAGGGAATAAAAAAGGAAAAAGGAGGAGAGTAGGAAATAAAGAGAAGCAAGGGAAGAAGAAGTAAAATAATGTAGGGATATCATGTAAATTCAGTTACAATCATAACAAAAATAATGCCAGAAAGTTCCGGAGAAATATTCCTGTATGGAGCAGTCTCTGGGTTATGAATTGTGTGGGCAGGCAGAGCCGTGGACAGGGGATTGTGGACAACACCCACTATTCTGGCTGCTCATGCTTTCATTCATCTTTTGAACACAGGCGTTGTGTGGTGCTGAGATATATACCGCCACAGAATGAAGAAATAAGTAGAGAAGATATTTCCTATCTTGATTCAGCAGTCCTGGCTGTAGATGAAGAGTGAGTCAAATTTGAAAGCAAACTTTTGAAATATTTCTTTAGAGATGATTATTGAAGAAATATCAGTATTATAAAATAGATGATGTTTATCATTCATTGCTTTAAATATTTTACTTTGGTAATTTGGCGAAAATGGGTCAACATCATAACACTCAGAACAAGACGAAGGAGCGCGTGCCGTGCCACGTGACCTTGTTCTCATGAGACCCAGAGTCCTCTCCAAACAAGCCTGCTTTGACGCAGTTGAATCATGTTTGCCTTAGTGATGCCTCTTTAGAAACATGCCCCATAAACTGCATCTAAACATATTTTTCCCACATGGGGAATTGAAATAAAACGCACAGGACAGTAACTGTGAAAACAAAGCCAAATCCGGAGAGCTGAAGTCTGCGCGAGAGGAATTCACCAACTCCTCTCACCCCGGGAAGAGCCAGCACCGGCTGCGTTTGTGCAGCTAAGAAAGGCCTGTGCTGATGAGGTGGGACAGGCCACGCAACCGCAGTGGGGCAGACGGCAGTTATGGCACAAAGCGCTCTCGCTACCGGCACTCGGCGCTGCTGGGCGCAGCTGGCAGCAAGGACGCGGCGCGGCTGTGGGCGTCAGCTTCTCTCCGCGCGCATCTCCCGCCCCGGGCCTGGCTGCAGCTCACTCTCAGATGACGCCTCCCCACTCACTGCACAAAGACTGCGGCGCAATCAGCCTGGGAACAGAAGTGGTCGTCTCAGCCGAGGACGGGGTCTGGACATCTTTATCAACCCTTGTTTTCTTTGAGCTTCGTGGGAAGTGGGAAGGCTGAGTATTTATCTGGCATCCCCACGGCATCAGAGCCGGAGCTGGTGGGCCACACTCAGCCCGACCCCCGGGGCCGGGCCAGCCCCCAGGCTGCCGAGGGGTCTGCTGTGCGCTGCTCGCTGTGCTGCCTGGGGTCAACGGGCTGCTGTAAATGGTCACAACAGTCCCATGTGAGAAGAATAATTATCCCCCCTTTATGGGTGAGGAAACTTGTGTAGAAAGCAGATAAATAACTCGTCCGGTATCCGGATGCAAACCCTAGACAGTCTGAAATGTATGTTGCCTCCATGGAACCTGGTCAGATTCAGAGGCCGTAAGAATTGAAATCCTAAGTACGTCCCACAGCACCGAACCCATGCTATAATGTACAATTCAAAGTAAAACAGCATTCTTAAACATCGCAAGACTCTCAAGCAAGCTGGAATTAAGCCATCTTTATGGTAGATCTCTGTCTGTGGAGTCTTGGATGAATTT